>OV839570.1:2426022-2466022 GCA_929447395.1 Epistrophe grossulariae
AAATTAAATTAAATTAAATTAAATTAAATTAAATTAAATTAAATTAAATTAAATTAAATTAAATTAAATTAAATTAAATTAAATTAAATTAAATTAAATTAAATTAAATTAAATTAAATTAAATTAAATTAAATTAAATTAAATTAAATTAAATTAAATTAAATTAAATTAAATTAAATTAAATTAAATTAAATTAAATTAAATTAAATTAAATTAAATTAAATTAAATTAAATTAAATTAAATTAAATTAAATTAAATTAAATTAAATTAAATTAAATTAAATTAAATTAAATTAAATTAAATTAAATTAAATTAAATTAAATTAAATTAAATTAAATTAAATTAAATTAAATTAAATTAAATTAAATTAAATTAAATTAAATTAAATTAAATTAAATTAAATTAAATTAAATTAAATTAAATTAAATTAAATTAAATTAAATTAAATTAAATTAAATTAAATTAAATTAAATTAAATTAAATTAAATTAAATTAAATTAAATTAAATTAAATTAAATTAAATTAAATTAAATTAAATTAAATTAAATTAAATTAAATTAAATTAAATTAAATTAAATTAAATTAAATTAAATTAAATTAAATTAAATTAAATTAAATTAAATTAAATTAAATTAAATTAAATTAAATTAAATTAAATTAAATTAAATTAAATTAAATTAAATTAAATTAAATTAAATTAAATTAAATTAAATTAAATTAAATTAAATTAAATTAAATTAAATTAAATTAAATTAAATTAAATTAAATTAAATTAAATTAAATTAAATTAAATTAAATTAAATTAAATTAAATTAAATTAAATTAAATTAAATTAAATTAAATTAAATTAAATTAAATTAAATTAAATTAAATTAAATTAAATTAAATTAAATTAAATTAAATTAAATTAAATTAAATTAAATTAAATTAAATTAAATTAAATTAAATTAAATTAAATTAAATTAAATTAAATTAAATTAAATTAAATTAAATTAAATTAAATTAAATTAAATTAAATTAAATTAAATTAAATTAAATTAAATTAAATTAAATTAAATTAAATTAAATTAAATTAAATTAAATTAAATTAAATTAAATTAAATTAAATTAAATTAAATTAAATTAAATTAAATTAAATTAAATTAAATTAAATTAAATTAAATTAAATTAAATTAAATTAAATTAAATTAAATTAAATTAAATTAAATTAAATTAAATTAAATTAAATTAAATTAAATTAAATTAAATTAAATTAAATTAAATTAAATTAAATTAAATTAAATTAAATTAAATTAAATTAAATTAAATTAAATTAAATTAAATTAAATTAAATTAAATTAAATTAAATTAAATTAAATTAAATTAAATTAAATTAAATTAAATTAAATTAAATTAAATTAAATTAAATTAAATTAAATTAAATTAAATTAAATTAAATTAAATTAAATTAAATTAAATTAAATTAAATTAAATTAAATTAAATTAAATTAAATTAAATTAAATTAAATTAAATTAAATTAAATTAAATTAAATTAAATTAAATTAAATTAAATTAAATTAAATTAAATTAAATTAAATTAAATTAAATTAAATTAAATTAAATTAAATTAAATTAAATTAAATTAAATTAAATTAAATTAAATTAAATTAAATTAAATTAAATTAAATTAAATTAAATTAAATTAAATTAAATTAAATTAAATTAAATTAAATTAAATTAAATTAAATTAAATTAAATTAAATTAAATTAAATTAAATTAAATTAAATTAAATTAAATTAAATTAAATTAAATTAAATTAAATTAAATTAAATTAAATTAAATTAAATTAAATTAAATTAAATTAAATTAAATTAAATTAAATTAAATTAAATTAAATTAAATTAAATTAAATTAAATTAAATTAAATTAAATTAAATTAAATTAAATTAAATTAAATTAAATTAAATTAAATTAAATTAAATTAAATTAAATTAAATTAAATTAAATTAAATTAAATTAAATTAAATTAAATTAAATTAAATTAAATTAAATTAAATTAAATTAAATTAAATTAAATTAAATTAAATTAAATTAAATTAAATTAAATTAAATTAAATTAAATTAAATTAAATTAAATTAAATTAAATTAAATTAAATTAAATTAAATTAAATTAAATTAAATTAAATTAAATTAAATTAAATTAAATTAAATTAAATTAAATTAAATTAAATTAAATTAAATTAAATTAAATTAAATTAAATTAAATTAAATTAAATTAAATTAAATTAAATTAAATTAAATTAAATTAAATTAAATTAAATTAAATTAAATTAAATTAAATTAAATTAAATTAAATTAAATTAAATTAAATTAAATTAAATTAAATTAAATTAAATTAAATTAAATTAAATTAAATTAAATTAAATTAAATTAAATTAAATTAAATTGAATTGAATTGAATTGAATTGAATTAAATTAAATTAAATTAAATTAAATTAAATTAAATTAAATTAAATTAAATTAAATTAAATTAAATTAAATTAAATTAAATTGAAAAAGTGAAATATAATAAAATAAAATAACACTTCAAAAATTCGGTAGATTTAATGAATTCTGCATAACATTATGGCACTTTTTGCCTGGAACTGTAAACTACGCTATACCTGTAGTTAGGTACCTATAAATCTATTTAAGTTTTTTTTTGTAAAAGTACGTACTACCTTCGTATATTTAAATGAAAGATGATAAAATTAGGCATGTAAAAAAAATAAAATAAAATTAGCTAAAGATAAGTTTCACGAGATATAAAGATTTATTTATAGAAAAATGTATCTATATATACAACTTATACGAGTACCTACTTCAATCTACTGATTGAGAGTTTGAATAATTTTTTATTGCAAATGTAACTGACCTCTCACATGAAAAAATATGTTACATTACGATTACCGGGACGCATGGTTATACCATGCCAAAATGTATATTGTACAACCTCCAACAACAACACACATCTCTGCAACAAAAAAAAAACAGCATATAAGAGACTAAAAGCCTCCACCTTCTTCATAATAGTAAGGATGCAAAAAAAAATCAACCTACAAAATCAGAAAGAGGGGCATGAAGGACAGGAAACTATAGCCAGGGAACGAGAATGAACTCCAGGTCTTAAAAAATAATCCGACTGATATTTACGGGTTTTTCGCCGTAATTTATTATCTCTGTTTGGTTTTTATTTTTGCTGTTGCTGATTTTTTTTCTTTGACGGTTGTGTGTGTTTATATGAACGTACAACGCAAGTCATTTTATTTTTTTTTTTTTGTTCTTAATGTTGTTGCATCGTTTGTGTTTTCATTATTTTTTTTATTTATATATTTTTTTTGTAGCCACACTCTTTGTGGCTTTGTGGTGCATACACTGCGCTTCAGTTCAACAGAGTTGAATTTTCTATTTTTGGGCAAAGAGGCAAATGATGATAAAGGAATTTCGTATTTTTTTTCTACGAATAGTAGGTAAATATTTGTACTTTAGACGCCTTCCAACGGAAAACAAAACAAAAAACTTATTATGATAAAAAAAAATAAGTGAATTCTTCTTTTAAAATTATTTTTGATTCCTTGTTACAGAGTGGATGGATAATAACAATGGATGGATGGATAATATTCAAATATCTATAGTATTAGCCTACCTAGATGCATTTTGAGAAATACGTTATAATAAAATTAAGACTAAAATTATTATAATATATATAATATTTGTTTTGTTTGTATTTCTTAAAAGTCTTGTAATCAAGAACAAATAACAAATACTTTGATAAATTGGTTATTTATCTATAGGAAACAACTTTGTAGTTTAAAATAAAATCAACCTTAGCTAATTTTGGCCTTGCTTACATTGCCCTTATACATAATATGTAGGTCTCGATTGCAAAAAAAAATAACATCATAAACACATGTTCTGTAAGAAAAAAAAATGATAAAACAAAAAGCGCATAGGTATTCTGACATTGACAAACGCTGATTAAAGATATTCTTAAAAAAAGCCAATTCTTTCCACTTTATGGTTTAACTGTGTGTATTTCCACATACCTATATGTATAAGTATATTTTTAATAATTTAAAATAGCGAAAAAAACGTATTGTCTGTCAGCTTATACCTCTAGAAATAAAAATAAATGATGATGATGACAAACATAGCAGAATCAAAACAATAAACAAAAAAATACGTACACAAATAATAAATAAAAATATATGTCTATCAAAGGAAAGGAATTAATTTAATAAAAAACAAATACATAGTTATAGTTGAATAGAATATTAAAGTGCTTCTTATGAAAGACGACCAACTATACACTTGTTATACTTCTATTGATAAAGAAAAGTCTACCCCAGCGATCGGTGATGAAGGAGGCAATGTAAACAAAAATATAACTGAAAATAATGTTTTAAAAGCTTACTTTACACACTTAAATATAAAATCGTTACAGTGGAATACAACTTTTCAAAAGATTTATATTTTGGATATTATACTATTTATTTTTTGTTTAATTTTATGAACAAAACTAACAGTATGAGAAAGTATGTATATTTTTGTTCCTAATGATCGATCACATGTAGCACTGTAACTATCACGATTATCATCGTGAGCCGGGAAATAAAATTAATTTTCACTATCATTATTATCACTTGCGGCTATATAGCCATCATTATTATGATTACATGTTATGTCAAACAAGGGTTGCGCGAATGCGCGCCCACGTCCATAAACAACTTTTATTTTACTTTTATGAAAACCAAATTTAAGAGATTCTCAAGTTTAAGGGACTACAATAATTATAATTGACAAGCTTGGATTAAAACAATAAATGAATGAAAAAAAAAATTATAAAACAATTCAGCCCAGCAAAAACTAACAAACGAATCGATCGCGCGCTCAAACGTTTGTATTTGCGCGATCATCGCGCGCTCCACAGTGTTGTCTGTGGGACGGGACGACATCGGTTGTTGCAGTTTGCCGCAGTGCAGTGCAGCCGGCGCTTTGCATTATTACTGCTGCAGTTTCGCTGCCCTCTGTGTTGCACACATTGGCCTATGTTCGCACATATAGTCGGATGATGGTGAAGTGGACTGCGCGATGGAGTGTTTTGCTTTTACACACTCGCTGTAGATCACCACTCCCATCCTTACTTCCCTCTTTAACAGCCGCCGTACAAACTGTCTATATAGAGCCAGAATTGATGGCGGTCTTTATTAGTAATTGCAATGTGATTATGGGCAAAGGATAAAGAAGCGGTGGTGGAAGCGGCAGCAGTTGGCGTTGTGAGTTTGATTAACATACTGCGACCTCCACTTAACTCTGCGTGCTGCGGCGCGGCGGAAAGAATAAAGTGCAAATAAAAGTTCTACTCGCAGTCGTATGTGGCACTCAAAATGGAGAGTGATTTGATATAGATTATGATTTAGTTTTCTTATCAAAAGAGGTGAGCTTTTGTATAAATCCTTTAATAATTGATTTGTAGTGAAAGATACAGAAATTTTCTTTTAATTTGGTACCTATACCTACCTAAGTAATCGATAAGAAAATTAAAAAAAAGAGATTTATTATCAAATATGTACCTACTAAGTTTAATTTTACTTAAAAAAGCTAACTTGCGTTGAAAAATTAAATTAATGCATGTTTTATACCTACCTTATCATTGCCGTAGTAAGGAAATTTTCCTAGAGAAAAACTAGGCAACTGATAAGCTTCATAAGTTTTAAATTTCGGTAGGTAGGTACCTACTTATACTTAATGCGATTAAAGTTAAAAATGTTTTTTTTTTATTTAAAGTTGCGGTGGCCCCGGCGCAGTGGAAGTAGTACTTGACTGCTAACCTGGATGTGTGGGTTCGATCACCATTCTAGGTGGCATTCTTTTCTATACTCCCTCAACTGAACGCCACCCCTGGGATTTAATGAGATAATCAAAAACCTAATTTCTCAGCAAAAGTTTTAAAAATCATTAATATTTAATCCTGAAAATACGTCATGCTCGATTTTTGTTTTTGGTTATTTGATATAGTTTTGAATTTGTGTAGGAATAAGCAAACAAATTTTATTTTTATTTAAAACGCAATTTTTTTAGCGGTGTTTCACATGGTTAAAGCCAACAAAAAAGACCGCTGAGGGGTCTCTCACCTGAGAAAATGGTTTCAGTAAAAAAAACCGTCATCAAAATCTACTACTACTTAAACCTTTTTATTAAAACACTATAACACGGGCGGACTACCTTTGGACGTAGTTTTTCATTAATTTGAGCATTTTAAAAAGTGAAAATATATAATATATAAAGGCTTCAAACATCCCTTTACAATGAATTTTTTGTCAAGGTCCAATAATTTGTGAATCAAACTTGAGGCTTGAGAACGATAACGAGACCGATACTAGACTAACTTAAACAACGGAGACCGGAAACTTTCTAAGACCAATTTGAACTTTTACTATTTATTCAAAACCAAAACGAATCATCGGTCTTCTAAATTATAATTGAACTCTTTATTTATCTTACAAAAACAACCCTAGAAAGCGACGAACCATGGTGACACCGAAGCTGAGGCCGATATTAGCCGCGTTTTACTATCACCTATAACCCATATGGTTCATCACGATATAATAAAACGATACGGATGCTAATGAAAACAGTGATGTATGCTCATCTCTTTTTGTCTTATGTTTGTTTATTTTTCATGTAGATACTATCTTTTTTCCTCACACTACAGTTTGTACTCCCTGCCGAATGAAGAGACGTCTACCCGCCAGAGTAAGAATATATTTCTGGTTTTTGTACTGAGTGTTAAAAGATAACCCCGACCCAGACCCGTAGATAATAAAACACGGCTATTGACATTTTGATCATTTTATCGAGATCGTGTCCCGGTCTAGTTTTGGGTTTTGTGTGTTACTGAGCAAGATCAATTTACTTGATAAACAAAAGGATACAGAATACGTTATAGATATATTCAATAGGAAAACACCCAAAATAACCATCATATTGCTTGATTTGCCAGCCTTGTGAACAATTTTCATAGTTATCATACCTACATAATATACCTACTTCTTCTTTATTGAGAGACAAAAATGCAGTAGTTTCCATGATAATATCCACGCCCACAATTATATTGCAACGGCTGGGTGAATCTAGATTTTTTATTTTTCTAATTCACTCTTGCCTGGGTTATTTTTTGTGCTATCATTTCACGTTCAATGATTTTGTTTGCAGTGTGTTATTCTTATTACCTATATATATTTTGTATATAACTCCCCTCCCACGTTATGAGTTGGTTCCTCAAACAAAATGAACTCCATCCTTATACCTACCTAATATTAAACATCTTTCAAATATAAATGTGCAGCTAATTGAAGAAGCATAAAATTAATTTCCCATTTTAAATTGGATTTATATATAAATATAGATATCTATGTACATATTTTTTTATATATATAATCCCCTCAGTCTGAAAAAAATATCAAAATAAAGTGCCTCTCGTACTTGCATTGGTCGCCAGACTATACCCACCAATCTTTTGGATTGGACCCTTTTCTGGTCATGCGGAATATATATTCACTGCAAGAATTCTCTTTGGACACTCAAATACAGAGAGGCAAGGATATAAAATAGGAGAACATTTTAGTTTTCCTTTTTATATATTTTTTTCTGCTATCCTTGTAGATTTTAAGCTATTTCGCAGTTTATATAATGTAAGTATTTTTTTTTTCTTCTTTTTTTCAAGAAACTTTCTTTCTATCTCTAAAAATATTCCTCTCTTTTGTTGTCGGTGGCAGTATGCCTGGTGGAATTTTCGAACCATCCTTGTTGGACCAAAGTATACTTTTCATGCTTATATACATTGAGTCCACTCTGGTCGTTTGGACAGTATAGATAGAAAGTATCTTCGCAGTTACCTACAGAGATGGGAGGATTAATAACAAAGCATTTGATGGAGGACACTTCCCTAATTATTGTTGGAAAAGTTTTATTAAAAACGAGAAGAATCTTTTAAAAAGTTTCCTTGGGAAAAATTAAAAATAAAATAAAGTATATACATATATGTATGTGTTACACTGTTGATTTTTTTTCGTACTCCTAAGTCACGTTCTTCTGTAGCCCATTGGGTCGTATAGGTACATATGCATACATATATGTATTAATAAAAAAGCTAGATTTTAAAGGAATGTTAAGCAATTAAGTCAAGGTTTAAGCTATAAAAAGTAGATAGTATTTAGCCCAATCTTTCATTTCCAGCTTTAAATCATTTCATTTTTCATTCGTCTTACATTTGAGAGTTCATTCACTATGAAGGTAAAGTAAGTTTTATTAAAAATTACTATTTAAGAGGGAGTGCGATGTGTTTTCTATATATATACTGCTCTATATCTGCAGTGGCAGTAAGAAGAGTAGCTTATGTTTAAAAAACAGTTTTCGAGAAAAACGCATTTTTGTCTACAATCTGTAATAGTATAATTAATGTACATTTTTTTTAAATTATAATGTAGCTTTAATGATTTCAAAATAGGGATTGGACATAAAAGTAGCTCTCTAACTGTGAACTACTATAACAATCGAAAAACCGAAAAATCGCTAATGTCGACAAAAGCTACTCTGTCTTATTGCCACAGATATATACTTTTTTGTTCTATAAACCTACTGAATAAATAACTAGTAAGGAAAAATGAATGGGCATACCTAGGTACCTATTTAAATGACATAGTTATAGGTATACATATACCTACGATTTTCTAAAGTGCGTTGATATTATGACAATAACTCGTAATAGCAATTTGTATATTTGCTGAGCCTTTAACTAAGCTTAGGTAAGGTAAGGCTAGATTTTATAGTTTCTCCGATAAACTAAAGGCACCAGTTAAAGCTTTTCATTGGGACACTTAGAAAGGAAAATCAATGATTATTTTGATGCCAACAATAAATGTTACGACTCAGTTATTATTTCTAGCCAAACAAAATTCCATTGGGTTCAACTTTTCACATAAAATGACTTTTTTTTTAATTCCAATGATTGAACCACCTTAGACATGATAACGAAATAGAAATAATAACTAAGTCGCATATAACCTTTATTTTATGGTTTATACACAAATAAACAGATTTTTCTTTCTTAACGGTTCAAAATTAATAATTAAACATTTCAATGATATAGCTATACTGCACTAGAGGTCCAGTACAACAAAAGATATTATGTTTAGCCAATTCGTTCTATCGAAAGATTCGTTATATTGCAACCAGTTTTTCGCCGTAACTTTTAAAGAAAACACTCACTTTTTAATAAAATATTGATTATCATAACCAAAAAATCGTATTGAAAAGCCAATTCGAACTCCATCTACAAATTAAGAAACAAAAAAAAAGTTCTAAAGACGTGTAAGCAAAAAAAAAAACCAACGTATGTATGTATTTCATTATCAAAGGGCACGGTAGTGCCCGGCCAAGTTCTGGCACTACACCTTTTTTACAGGAACAAACTAAGGTGATTTTCGACCCTCCTCTAACTTCAGTACCAATAAAGTCAGGAACTTTAAATTCGGAACATTTGGTAGGCTAGCCAAGCACAAGCACCACACCAAATTTCAACTCCTTAGCGTAAGTAGTTCCCGAGATATAAGACGTCAAAAATCGCGAAAACCGTAACTGACTCACTGACTCACTCACTGACAGATCATCAAAATTATGGAGCACTTTCCGACACCGCAGAAACTTGTTATTTCGCACAGCGGTAGGCCTGGTGGTGCATACGAAGGAAAAAATTTGAGGTTTTCCATTCAGGGGGCGTGGTATCCGCCCACTTTCCCAGAATTGTTATCAATTATATGGAACACTTCCGATTGTTGTAAAATGATTAAATTTGGTAGAGCGATAGGGCTTAAAATGTATACAAAGAAAAAAATAGTATATTTGAAGTTTTCCATTCAGGGGGCGTGGTATCCGCCCATTTTCTCAGAATAGTTATCAAGGAGCATTTCCAATTGCTGTAGAATGATGAAATTGGGTACAGCGGTTGGGCTTGAAGTGCATAAAAAGAAACAAATTTTATATTTTAAGTTTTTCATTCAAAACGTGTTGAATTTTGAGTAATTAAAAGAAAACTTGCCAATTGTAACCCCCAAATTTTAAATAATAAATTTCTCTCATAACTTGGTGTTGTTTCAATATTACTCTTCTTAAAATATTTGATATTAAACCTTCATAAAGTTAGAACTAGGCATGCTTTTAGATCTCACTACTTTTCACGGCTGAGTTGTTAAATATACAGATTTTTATATAGAAGAACTTGGCTGTTTTTTTAACATTTATATGTTTTTTGTTGTGATTTGTTATCTAGAGATATCAATGGACTTCAAATGGTGATTCGTTATAGGTACTGGACGTTCGTTATATCGGCATCCGTTATACTGGACGTCGAGTGTATGACTGGCCCTAAAACAAACCATATCTAAGCTTTTGAAAGAAAGTATTTTTTATAAAAGAGGCCTATTCATTTTTGTATTTGACTAGCTAATTCTAGACTTTATAAATTTTGCTAGGCAAAAATTAATCTCCACTTTATTCTTTTCTGTTACTTTTTGGATTAGTTTTTTGTGTCGATTATGAATATTAATGCAGTCAAACCAACAGCGTTTTACAAGATTTCTACAACAAATTTTGTTTGGTGTAGATAATCATTATATATGGTTTAAAAAAAGTACCTATAGCTGGATAGTTAAAATGTTTGGTTTTGATGACTTCGAAGTGGTTTTTGAGTTTTTATTTTGTATACCTATAATCAAGGTTCTGAAAAATTACCTAACAGTACTAAAATATATAGAAACCGGTTTGGTGTTGATTTTCCATATCACTTCTAAAGCAAACAAAGACTTCGTATATTGAAAATACTCTGGTATAACCAAACCCTCAGTAATCAACTATATATACCAAATATATTATGAAGATAGATATAGATGTTCATTATTACAAAGTTGTGGTCTTAATCTTGGCTAACACTGGTTTCAACAAATAAGTGCCCTTTCGACTTCAATTCCATCAAAGTGCACTTCTTCAATCATCAGGTTAAATCAATAAAAAAAAGTTGGTCATAATTTCTTAAATAATACTTCACAAGATTTACAGCATGAATGCCTGTTGATGTTTTGTGATATTATGAATATATGACTTTTAAAGCTTAGTTTAACGTATTTCCTATCGCCGTGATCCTGCCGCATGTTTTTGCTCCTTGGTGCAACTCATGTGATGTTGAAAATATATATTTCACTTTATGGGGTAAACCAATAGATATACAAGGCTTACGCTGTGTCATCTAGGCTATTATATATGAACAAAATTATCTAGAAAGTAAAACTCTGACTTCAAACATAATCTAGAACCTATTCTAGATTAAGATAGTCTCCTTTAAAATTACAATTGATCGGTTAACTACGTTTGCATTCCCATATTTTTTATCATGGATCTACCTACTGACCAAGTAAAGCATTGCTCAACCAAACTCAAAACAAATTTGAATTCAGTTGTAGTTGCAGAATTTCACATACTGTAACACCTAAATAAAATGACTTGAAACCCGCTTTGGGTACAAGCAGTTAAGTAAGCAAATAACTGCATATAATATCTAGCAATATTACCTATTTAAATTTAAAAATTATTTTCAGTTTGTTTACCAAAAAAATTGGTCGCATTCCATTGACATATATTGTTAATTTTTATTTTATTTTCGAATAATAAAACCTTCAATTCCATCTATGTACTTATTTTTCTTCTTTTTTTTTCTTGAAAATATTTAATAATAAGAATTTAACTTTTACAATACCGGTGCATACCGTTAAAAGGTATTCTCGAATGCCTATTTTTTTTTCAATAATTTTCCATAGTTTGGATAGAGTATATATGTATATGCATGTATATACATCTAAAAATACTATTGAAATAAGTCCAAATTCAATATGCTGCAAAAATTTCTTTTTATTTTTTACACTTTTTAAAATAGCGCCCATTGTATTATTAACATATTAATTTTTAATTTTTTTTCCGAATTTCAGAACTTACCATTTCAAAAATAAATATTTTAATATATCTATCAATAATGTGTTTAAAATTTTATTTCGATTTTTTTTTGTCAAGGAATGGATTTTAGGGGAAAGAAATTGAATAAAAAAAATGTATAAGTGTTTTCAAGTATACAATTTGTTTAGTGTGAAAAAGAAACAATTTTTAAAATATAAGATTTAAAAAGCTTAACTATAAAGAAAAACACATACGTGTCGTATACAATAATATATCTAATGTGTAAAAATAATGAATGTACTCTTCGATACATTGATGACAAAAATGATATGATTTGTGATGGAGGTGTCTTTTTGATTATGTTGGAAATGTAGAAATATAATCAGAGAAATATTTTAAATAAAAACGGGAAATGAGGAATATGGGCATTGGGTATGAAAACTAAAAAACTTTAATTTAAAATTTGTTTTCTGAATTTTCATAATTATTTCTGCTTCAGTTAAATTAAATTATTTTCCTGACTTTTTATAGATTCAAAAAAATAATAATAAAAAAAGACTCCTATCTCCCACTTTTTATGTCTTTACTGATTTGTCGACACATGTATTTTCTAATTTAAAGATGAGAGCTTTCATCTTCTTTTTTCTACAATTATGTTTTGCTCAAATTTTACAAAATACAATTTTGTTTACATCTTAAAATACCAATCTGAGTGAAGTTAAAAACCAATAGAAATGCTATTTTTTCTAAAGCTTCAAATAAGAAGGCATCTTTAAAGCATAGAGGTATAAATAAGATATAGATTCCTAGGAAGTTAGGTATAGGCACCCAGGTATCAATTTAAAATAAATTATTGTGCATAGACATTGCTTTAATGCCGTACCTTTTCAAGAAGTGAAAATAATTTGGAGAAAGTTTTAATTAGTATTTAACTTATAAAATAAATTATTCTGTAAAGATTTTTTTTTTTATACAAGTACCTATAGGTTTACATAACAATAGGTATTTCCAAAACGAGTCGCTACGATTTTGAATACATTAAGGTACCTGGGCAGGTGCATACCTACATAATATCGCAACAAATATTATTTTTTTATGTATTTTATATTCTCTGAAAATTAATTGACCAGAGACAAACTATGATGGTATTGAGCGAGAGTAAGGTATGATTTTTAATAAAAAAAAAAAAAAAAAAACAAATAAAAACAAATAAAAACAATGCTTTTACTACAAATTAATAACAGGACATTTGGTGGAAAGGAGTGACAAGGATTATTTTTTTCATATTTTGTCCTTAATGTGGAAGAGTACTATACACAACGGAAGAGATGCCAACTCACTCGTTGCAGGGTTGACCAGCATTCTTCAAGGGTGCGTTCACTTATTGCTGCTGCACTATTCGATCTGGATAACTGTAGCTGTTATTATTTTGAATTTATTAATATCATTTCACATATGTACGTAGGTATTGATTTTATTTTATTTCACACATATTCCATTTTATTTATTTTTGTAAATTTCCGGTTCCAATTTTTTATGAAGAAAAGAACAAAACGATATATTTCTTATTAGATTTTGTCTATTTCAATATTTGTCTATTATATAAATAAACAAATTTACAAAAAAAAAAACTTCACACAAATAATAATAAATAATTCTGCCCTTAATTAAGATAAGTAAGCATATCGTTTAGAATGTACAAATGCAATCTTAGACAATGAATACCTTTATCTATATATTTTATTTTGTATACTTGTACATTCAGTGTATATTATTTTATTCTATAAAACAAATCACACACCACTCTTGTAAAATGTTTGCATTGAGACTCAAGAAAAATTCAAAACCTGGGAAAATTCAACATTAGCCGTCGGCAAATAAAAATAAAACAAGAGATAAACTAAGAACAAATAAAACCGACAAAAAATAATAAATTGGTAGGAACAAAAAAATCAAACAAATGTAGAATAATTTTTAAAAAATAATTTTTATTTAAATGAAAAAAATAAAAATACATAAGTTTGTACAAGCACAGAAAAAACAGCAAACGAATTAGGTATCCAGTTCAAATCAATTAGTTACATTTTCATCTTCATAGTCCAGGGTCATTTTTGATTTTAAAACGAAAATAACAAACTTATTAGAAACAAAATAACAATAATTTTGTGTTCGTGTTGTTGTTTTTTTTTTAACAATATCTTTTGCTTGCAAAATATCACCTTAAACTGTTTTCTTATTAAAAGGGACAGTTTTCACAGGCTTTTTTACTTATGGTCACTCGCGAATTTTCTTTTAGATCTTCAAAGTCGTAAAAGTTTCACGTTTGATGTTTTCAAAACGAAAAGGAGAACCTGAACCGTTGACATCGATGTCGCAAGTGATTCCCAACTGACATGGCCTCCGAGAAAAATCCTATTAGAAAAAATGTATTTGTCTTGAGAATATATTAACGACAAGGCAAGCGCACGATAAAGAATAAGGAGACGACGACGACGACGACAGCGACAACGACAACGACAACGACAACGAAGACGACTACAACGAAAACAACTATCTTTCAATAACAAAACATCCTAATAGAATGGTTTCCTTTCGCGTCCTGAGTGTGTTGTATTTTATATCAAATTCAAAGAAGGACTGCGTGACTCTAGAAAAAGTATGCCCTTTCTAAGATACAACAGAGAAAGAATTATATAAAAAATGAAAAAAAAGGCGCTTGTACCTATTTTTTGTATTTACAATCTATGAATTATATACGCATACAGCCAAGAACCAGGAAGAAGACACAACCACCATTAACACAGAACGACGACAAAAACACCACTTTACCACTTTCTTTATTTTCTATCGGAAATTTGAGTGAGGGTAGGGCCGGGAAAAGAGAAAAAATCCTTACACAACCCGGCAAAAAATTTAACAAAAAAATCTACCCTCCGAAATACTTTAGAGAAATCCCATCCCCTTCGAAAAAGTGCCAGCACCACTACAACTGTTGAAAAATGGTACTCCATTAAAACATTAGACTGTATGTTCTTTGTATTCCACAGTCATGTTCCTTTACTCGCTCGCCAACCCATATAGCCAACGTCGTCGCTGTCAATTTCGTCAGCGTTACCGTCACCATCTTCGTCGACCCCTTGCAAAATGGAAACACAATTTTGAGTTTCGTTTCTGTGCAACTGTTATCCTGAGGAAAAGCCAAGTCAAAGGAATCGAACAACACACCAACACTGTGCAAACAAAACACCCACACACAAATTCAAGTCACTAACTGAACTGAAGGAAACTCAAGCGAGCGTACAAGAAACGTGGTATGAGAAGAAACAAGAAACATATATTTACATGATTGAACCCCGGCAAAAAAATTCAAACCTTTTCGTCCACAAGACGACGACAACGATGTGACGGAATGAAACGGAAAGGAGAACTCAACGTCTGCTAATGTATATTCCTTTAACTGAACGTTTTTCTTTTGGGTCCTGTCCCTGTGCCTGTGCCTGTCCTGCCTGATTCTGATCCTGATGATTTTCTTTATTTTGCTGTATATTTTTTTAGGATTTTTTCATCTCATTTATTTCATTAGTTTTTTCGCGCCTTAAGTGAGCACCAAACTGTACTTATTAAGACAAACACACCAACACTTATTCGTCCTTCGTTCTTTTATAGAAAATTTCTCTCTCTCTCTTTTTCGTTTGTCCCGTTTGCATCTAAGACATTTATATTTCATAATTACATTTTATTCTGCTCACTTTTATATTTGAGCGGAAAAATTTCCCCTCTGAATATTTTATTTTTATATTCATCCCATTTTTATGTTTTTTTATGCCCCGCCGCCACTATACCTGTATAACTATTTAACCCGTAGGTACTAGGTATGGTATGTAGTTAGGTGGATTAGCTTTAGAAATAAAAAAAATTAGGTTGGACTTGGTACCTACCTACCTAAAGTTTGTACATAGTAGGTATATGTATGTATGTACGAGTATTATTTTATTTATTGTTTGTTTCTGATTTACTGTAGATATCAACAAGCGTTGGGTGCTATAAATGAAAAGGGTAGGTGGGTACCACGGGAAAGCGAACAATTAAAACTTTTTTAATGTCGAGAAAAGGAGAAATAGGTACACCTACCTAGGTATGTATCTTTTTATATGATCCTATCATCTCGAATAATTTTGGGGGTGGGTGTTCTTTTTTTAAATAGATATATCGGTACGGGACATGAACGAAGTCTGAATATAAATCTGGAATGAGTGATTCGGTATACATATATGTCGGTATATATGCATGTAGTTTACTTTTTTTAAATAATTGAGCGCTTTATTGACCTAGTTTCATGTACATATAAGGTTGTTGCATACCTATAGGTATTATTAACATAATGCATCGTAAGTACCTAGTTACCTACTTGGTGAGCCACATGTACCTTCATATAGTTTATTTTGATTTCTAGAAGAATTTATACCTGCTTATAGATCCAGTACCTACCTACCTATACAAGTTATTTATTTTTTTGAAACGATAGGTAGGTAGGTACCAATATGGTTTTCATAACCTACCTACCTATTTTTTTCTGAAGACCTATAGGTACCTACCTACCTTATTAAAGAAATAATCAAAAAATTAAACTGATTTTCAAAATTATCTACATAAATAAATTTAGGTACCTAGGTATAGGTGGGTACTTAGGTGTCTTCATAAGGAATGGCTGATTGTCATAGTTTCATGTGAACATCAGTGACTCTATAGGAATAGGCAGAAATATATTGGTACCTAGAAGGTATCTAAAAATTAATCACACTCACGTCAAATAAATTAATAAATTATGCTTTTCAAAGAACGACTGCACTCCCCCTATAGAATCCAGTACAAAAAGGTGGTTAGGAAGAAAAAAGAGATAGGTATAGATATAGGCAGATACCTAGGTATCTATAGATACAAAAATAAAAAACCGAATGGAAAACAGTTGCATACACGGCAAGTAAAAACCATTGTAGGCGACGAAGAATCAGTTCAATATAATACCTATATAGGTAGATACTTATAACCACGTTTATGTTGTAGGCTTAAACTATGGGGAAGGATGAAAAAATACTAGCCAAATGGCTCAGACTGTTAATACTTTATATGTACCTAGGTATATACTTTACGGGTATATTATTTACCTATCACTAGAGTATTTCCCTCAATAAAAAAAAAAAAAAACCAAAAATAAAAAGGTATAGGTACCTATACATTTTATGTAGATAATTAAAGTTAAGTTAAGACTCCCACCAAAAAAGTTTTTAGGTATATAGGTATATTGTCATTTTCCTATGTTTCAATATATGAGCTTATTTTGAATATGTGTAGATGGGTATAGGTATTTTTAAATTCTTAGCCACCCCTATAGGTATAGGTATACATAGGTATATTATAATATTTTTACTTTTGTATTCATTGATGATATTTATTAAGTACCTATGTAGGTAGGTACATACATATATTTACCAATCTATAGGTACCTAGTTACCTACAATTATAAAATTGTATAAACTTAGAATTCTTAAAATTAATTTTCAGGGTCAAACGATCAAATTTCGTGCGTGTTTTTTCGCACTGAAGCTCGAGAGATCCAAATTTAAATTCAAAGTATTCCTACCTAGGCTTTAAGTCCTGGCTTTACCTATACCAAGTTTCTTCAATTTTAATAGGTATAGGTATAGGTAAGTAGGTTTGTCCATAAAAATGTCTCATTTTTTTCCTGAAACAACGTAGGTACTTGCAGGTAGTACTTATTTTATATATGAATACCTACCTATTTACCTAATAAAACAAAGCATTAAACCCTTTATGTCAAGAAAGTGCGCTCTGTACTCAAAGTAAAAAAGTATTGAGAATACCTATAAAAAAAGAGAATAACTGTCCGTCTGTCCCACCCATAAAAAAGGACAAAATACAAACGAGAAAAAAAAATAAGCATATTTTTTCTAAATCCCTCCTCCTTTTATATTTTTTTTTGTTTTGTTTTATATATAACTTTTCTTTTGGTTTTTTCTCTCGTCCTTTCCTACGATATATTTCTGAATGTGTATTTTAATTGCTTTAAAAAAACCAAAGGGCAAAGGGAATTGGACTAAACAACCACCACTACGGTTGATGTAGTGTTTTTGTCTATATTTTTTTGTAGTGTACATAAACGAATGAGAGTAAAAAAAAAACTATTTCCTTATGTACCTTATGTCCTTTGTCGTGGTGTGTGTTTTTTTTTTCAAATAGTTTTTGATGTGTTTTTGTTGGACTGTACTGTACCGACCTATGGAACTACAGAAAAAAATAATAGTATAGGTAGAATTTTTTTGTCGGACTCTTTTTTTTATTGTTGGAGACGAAGTGCATTTAAATGGAGAATATACGTATAAAGCTATCTAGAAATTTTTTTATAACTCGATATTGATAGTAAGTTAACTATAGTATGTACCTACCTCCCCATAACTCAAGTTAACATTATGGCGCTAATAGGCCTTTGATATATGTATTATTATCTACATACCTACTTATATGTATAGGTAAGCTATTTGGCATTATAAATTCTAAGGTAACTATAGGTTAGGTTGGTAGGTAAGGTAGGTACCTACAAAAACATTAAAAAAAAAGTTACACAAATTATATAGGTAATATTTCCCTAGGCACCTAACTATGTATTATGTTAACTCGAAATAGGTATATTAAATCTTACTTTGCATAATTAAAAACTTTACGTACCTACAAATAGGTTCTAATTCTAATTACTGCGTAAATACTTAACTAACTATACCTACCTATTAACCACATCTCAGGATAAACACATCTACCTACGACCTATTTGTAACAGCAAAACGAAAGATAATAGACAAAAAACTTTAAAAATTGAGTTATTTTCTCGTAATTTATATCTATGTCTAAAGAACCAAGAAGGAAACGCATCATCTACATAACTCACTCAAAAGTTGATTTTTTTTAAGAAAGGAAGGTACAAACAAACTTATATCCGATGACGTTCCGCTTTGTACGGCTAGACATTTAAGGATTTTCCGCATACAAAGTGTGCTCTCTTGTTTCTCTCTTCTTCTTGCTTATTACTCACAAAACCCTCTTCATTCAATGTGGTAAACTCAAATTTGTTATCATATTGCATTTGGCGCTGAAAATTATGAAGGCTTACAATATTTAAGCCAACAAATAAAGATTTCTTGTATCAAGTATATACTATAGGTACCTACATTATACCTATGCTATATGCGCTTTTTCCGATTCGCTACAAGTTTGGACTCGTTGACCAATGCAAATATTTTCGTAGTCTTAGGTACCTAAATTTTTCATCAGTGGTGGGTGTCCTTAAAAAAGGATGCAACATTTGGTTTTCTCGTTTTCTATTTAGGATGCTTCTTTATAAGATGAGGAGCGAGGATAAATAATGACGTGTTGTTGATATACTCAAGGACACAGACGCTTGTGACGGAAAGAAAAACGAGAAAGGCCGCCGTAGTGGTGTGTATGTAGATTGTAGAATGTGTATGATTAAGGCAGAAAAACCGTGACATTGAAAATTAATTTTGATTTCTTTGCTTTTCGTACCCGGTTCATATGTATATTTGTATATATGCTTGCAACCGACGGGGTGTGATGTGGGAGTCTGGTGTTAAGAGGGAAAGTGTGTCTGTATCGTCATTGAGACTGAGGGTTTTTTTTTTTGATTCATCACGACTTTGTATATATCTTACGTCGTATACGTCGTCGTACGTATTGTCTTTGTTTGCGTCTTCGCTGTTTGAAGAGAATAAGGAGAAAATGCAGTTTTGTTTTAATTTCTTGAGTCTTAACCATACTCTCACTCATATATTGATTCACACTCAGACACACAAAATAATAAGAAGCTAATAATTAATAACAGACATTTTTTCTCAAGGACTTACCTGAATCTCACTGACTAACTTTTCGCTGTTGAACTTGATATCGGGAGTTGAGCTACCCCCAGATGGTGTAAGTGCCTGCGGTGGATGCGATAAGGATGCTGCTGCAACCGCTGCCTGTTGCTGTGACAAATTCAATTGTGGACTATGTTGTTGTTGCTGATGGGATTGAGTGTGCTGCGTTTGTTGTTGCATAAGACTTTGCTGCTGCTGTAGTTGTTGCATTTGTTGCAAGTGGTTTGGAGTCATGTGGTGACCTATGGGTATCGGTGTCGTGAGATTGCTAGTTCCGGAAACTCCGGTGTCTCCCCCGTTTGGCAGCGATTCGTTTTGGTTTACATCAGTGGCTTGCTGCTGGTGCTGCATATGATGGTGGATTTGCTGTTGCAGCTGATGATGCAGGTGTGCAGAGGCCGGAGTCGGGCTGTTAGCCGATTGGTGATTGTTCTGTTCGGAGCTAGGTGCGTTTTGTGGAGGACTCCTTGGATTTCCACAAGTTGTATCACCGGATCGTGAAATCGCTGAAGTCGCATTCTCAGAAGCCGTTACAGCTTCGGCTCCGCTATTCACCTCGATGCTGTCGGGATTCGAGGGTAAATTATTCGAGGGGGCTCCCACACTGCTACTGGTGCCGGTGGCAGCATTTGCCCCTATTGCATTGAACAACGACATGGACTGGTGATTTTGTTGATGAGTGTGTTGTTGATGATGTTGGTGTTGGATCTGAGGATGATGATGGTGATGGGTAACAGACGTGAGTCCTATAGGTGGCCCACGTGGCTGTTGCCAAAAGTCAGTTTCCATTTTGAATAACGCACGGTTATTGGCTTGATGTTGAAGCTGTATCTCTGTAGTCATTTGGGTATCGACCGCGGCAACTGCTGCGGAGCCAGCGCCAGCCGGAAAGTTGTTGGGATTATGTTGCTGAGAATGTGATGGTAGTTTTGCCAAATGTTCAGCTCCTCCGTCTAAAAGACGGTTTTGCTGCTGTTCTAAATGTTGCTGTGGGTGGTGCTGCTGCAGATGATGATGTTGCAGTTGTGAGAGAAGCGGTGTAGATCTTAAATCAAGCGCAGCTTCAGTTGCTATTTTGAACTGATTTAACAACCACTGATCCACTTTGGAATGACTTCCCAAGATTTGTCCACTTGAAATAGCGGCTGCTGTAGAAGGTTGCTGAATCTGAGCAGTTACCGCAACGGGCAGAAGGGATGCTGTTTGTGAGGATTTGCCTCCGGTCGGTTCGTATTTATATTCCGGTTGATTATTGTTATTGCCGGCACTATCAAAATGTTGTTCTAATTGATGTTGCTGATAGTGCTGCTGTTGTTGCGGTTGCTGTGGATGAGTTTGCTCCTGCTGTTGGAAGTGAGTCTTGTTGTTATATTGCAAAGTATCGCGATGCTCTCCCAAAACGTTACCCGATCGTAATTCAGTATTTTGCTGCTGATGTTGGTGATGATGATGATGGTGATTGTTTTGGGGTTGTTGCGTTAAATGATGATCAGAGTTGCGGTCACCGGAATATGCAGCAACGTTACCTCCAGCAAATGGCACAAGATATGAATGGTAATCGTCCAGTTTTAAGGATTATAACTTTTCTTTTGAACTATAATATATTTGTTGGTGATTTTGTTTGTTTTAAGAAATTAACATAACCGTCGAATAAATTGAGAGTTCAGTCCATATAAAACTGATGTTTCGATTAAGGAAGGAGGTACCTATAGTCAATTTTCGTGAACAAATTCGATTATGCAGATTTGTTTTAATCTTTAGTTTTTAACTGAGGATTTTGACGGTGTATTTGGTCGAGCCATTAACTTTGCTTGTTTATGCGATTTCAACTATTCGACTTCCTTCTCTATTTGATTTTTCCAACTGGGGTTTCAGATACTGTCTTTAGCTGGGTATATTTTTTACTGTCTCTGTTATTATGAAAATGCGGCATCAACATGTTTTCGATACGTGTTTTTATTTGAGCGTGGATTTTTATTTGCCTGCAAAAAACATAAAATACTGTCTTAATTAAGTGTTTTTTTTTTTTAATTTAATGTGTAAACTGTTTTGATTTTTGTAACAATTCATCTTATAGTTATAATTACCTATAGGTATTTATATAAACCTACTCTTTTTTCCGATTTTTGATAGCTTTGTATATATCTAAGGATTAAAGTTTTATTAAATGCTCTCTTCATTTCAAATTAATCCCCTACCGCAACTTAACCTTTCATAACTTAAACTTATTAAATATAAGACATTTTTAAATTATTCGGATTAGCCGCGTTTTAAATATTATATATAACAGAACCCCCTACGCACCGCTGCAACTTGCGTAGCAAACATCGCTTATAATATTTTCATGGCAGTTTCCCGGTGACCACGCTCGATGTAATTTGAAGCGAAACGTTCGGGGTGAGTACTACATTGAACTCGCTAAATATTAAATAAATATAACGCGGCTAATCCGAATAATTTAAACATGTCTTATATAAAAAACCGCGAAAACCTTAAAAGTTATTAAATATATTTTATAATTTATAAGTCTTTTAGTTTGCTTGCAATAGATGAAGCTTGAATCTATATTTGCTTGAAAAAAATGTATCTCTCAAAATCACCAGCGAACATTGTACAAAACCAAAAGGAATCTGCCGTTCTAATTTGGTAGAAAACTTTAGGTCCCCTAAAAATTGTAAAAAATGAAAATCAAGCAAAATTAATAAGGGTAGGTCAACGTCGGAAAAGCATCGTAAACGTGGTAAACATCTTAAAGTTTACGACGTCGTAAATGAACTATCAAAATTTGTATGGGAAATCTTATCAAACAAATCTTAAACTTTAAGACACAAATTTGTGTGTTAAACGAAGATCGTAAACATCGTAAGCATGGTAAACTCTTGTAACCTTAGTAGAATAAATAGTATGAGTTACACAAACACAAATGCATTCACACATGCACTTATGTGCTGAGCACAACAATAAACATACTCACCATCATTTTCGCCAAATAACTCAAGAATTAATAGATCATTGAAAGCAATTCGTTCATACAATTGTATAAATTTACTTTTTTGGCTTATTTTGGGCATTTTTAAATTGCGGATGACAAATTTTACGAATGTTAAAATTAAATTGTTTGACGTTTAACGAACAGCTGACCATATCGTTTACAACATTTACGCAAAATGTTTTTTGGTGCGTTCATAAAACGTGTGTCGGAAACTTTACGATTTTACGACATCGTAAAGTTTAAGACGTTGCATGAGTACCCTTATAATATATAAATATATATCTATTACTAGAAAATCCCGAAATGTGGCAATTCTAGAATCTTACGGTAAAATTAGAATTTCTCAGCAACTCTCAAGTCCGAAATAATTTGTTTTCAAAAAATTTTTTTATAATTAATT
This sequence comes from Epistrophe grossulariae, assembly GCA_929447395.1. Taxonomy (NCBI): domain Eukaryota; kingdom Metazoa; phylum Arthropoda; class Insecta; order Diptera; family Syrphidae; genus Epistrophe; species Epistrophe grossulariae. Next base: position 2,449,386 of record OV839570.1, read on the forward strand.
TATTTATTTGCGCATACCTTCTTGCATTTTAAGGTATACTTTCGTATAGTTGCGAATACAAGCATACCTAATTCAGATACATCATTATCATGTTATTAGTGAGCGGACCATTGTTATATTGACATGAATAATACCTATAATAATCGAAACTGATCCCAAAACTGCTTAATTGGCTAAAGTTTCTGGGATATCGGAATTTTAAGTTCGAAAAAGATAGTTTATGAATCTTTGCGGTAAAAAACAGTGTTTTTAAGTTAACTTATTTAGCAGCTGGAGTTATCTCTTCAAAACAGTTATTTTTTCAAATAAATTCTTAATAATATAGGCATTTAATATCCAGGTTACCTAATTAGAGAGTGGCGAGTCTTATTAGTATTACTTTATTTTTCAAATACAGATTTGGTTTTTTAATTGAATTCGAAGTCTAGGCACCAATTTCGTTTTCTATTCTTAAATTTATATGGTGCTTCAATGGTCCCTTCACGCCTTTATCGTTTTACAACCGAGCAAGACAGTTGTACATATAACATTTGTCCTTATGTATTCTTTTTTAAATCGTAAGTACCTATATAAGGTATACAAACATACGAATCATGACTTTTTTATTTTTAATTTTGTTATGTTTGTCGGTTATCAAATTATGGCACAAATTATTAAAACTCTAAGTTTCGAACTCATTCTCCTCTACTCTTTAGATTATATACAAAAATGCATTCATGGTGAATATAAAAACGGGTTGGAGTTCAAAGCATCAACCTCTTTGGAAAATATGGTCTGGTCTTCAAAAAAAAAAAATATTAAGTACATAGACCAAAGTAAGTTTCTATAGATGTCTTTCTGAAATAAAAAAAAAAGACCTGCCTAATTTTGTAATTTTGCGATCTTTATATAGTAAGACGTTTTGAATTCTACCTTTTTCTGTAAAATGTTTAAAATAACATTGTTACGCTATAGAAATTGCCAAAAAGTGACTCTGATTATTTTGCATTAATAATATTTTTGTTGAATTTTCTGACTTAAAAGGTCCTGCACTTTAACTGCCAATATAATATTCACCTATGTATATAGAAGATTACTTTCAAAAGAGAATTTTTAAAAAAACATATTTGTAAATTGCGGTTTTCGGTGCTTTCGAGAATAATTTAATATTGAAATATCAATGTTGTATCAATAATTCCTCAATTTCGGGCAATCTTACTTATCGTTCTTATCGATTTAATAATGTGGACAAAATATTTGCTTTTCAGGTGCCATATAGTTAAAGCTTTCATTGAAAATTTTTATTTGAAGTTTTGAGGCACTTGCAAAATCAATGATTTCTTGATGCCAATATAAAGCTGATGACCTAATTATTAATCCTAGCCAAACAAAATTTTCATTTTGGCCCAAACTTCCACGTGAAATGAAATTCTTTATTTTAATGACTGAACTATACCTTATACCATTGAATCATTGAAATCTTTAAAATCGTTTAATATGAAAGGTTGGTTCAAAATGAAATATTTTTTTGATTAGAAATAATAATTAAGTCATCAGCCTTTTATTGACATCAAAATAAGAAATTTTCCAATGACGAGTTTCAATGAAAGCTATAACTGGCACCTTAATGTGATATCCAACCTCTGAGTTCATTAGAAGATTTAGATAATTGTTCAGAAGAAAAGTTTTAAAATATCAGTAGGTACATTCTATCACTTCATATATATAGGTAACAACATATAATTACGAACGAATACTTTCAACCTTGAAACATATTATACGGTATACTTTGCGTTTATGGTTTTAACTAAAGGAATGGCTCAGTTGTTATATGCCGTTACATATGGAATTATACCTGATATATGTAGGGTCATATGACATGTATGACCTGGAACGCTCGATTTTGATGATTGCTATAATATGAGGAGAAAACAAGGGCGCAAATTTTAAACAACCTATTGTTAAGAGCTTAACATATTACTAATTAGCAATTTGCTAAACAGTTAGTAATTAACTAGCTCTTGGAAAATTTTAATCCTTTTTTTTCGTTTTACTAACTATAAGTAAAATACTAAAGCTAAGTACAGACGATTGTCAGATCTTACAATATTGTCAGATATGTCAGTGAAAAAACTGTTCCAAATGTCTTACAATCGTTTGAACACACAATTTTGTCTTACAATATTGTCAGAAACGTCATTGTCAGACGACAATCTGACAAACAGTTGTCAGGTATCTTACAATCGCCTGAACACACAATTTTTATCATTGTCAGTCGAAAAACAAACCTAGGCAACGGACATAAAAATTTGAAATGTCAGAGGTCAAATAGATAACCTACAATTGATTTTGTTATTTGTGGCAACTTACAATACAACTATTTTGTAATTTTATTTTGCCTCGTTGTTAAAGGCTTGTATTTATTTTATAATACTATTTGAATTTCCTTTTTAAAAAATAGTAATCTCCTTTTCACAAAATAGGGAAAAGTTAGCTGTTGTGGAGGCAGAGAAGAATGGAGCAGAAGAAGAATACAATAATAAAGTGAGTAGATTTATTGCTCTACTTGTTTGTTTTCAAAAGGTTCAAAATGCACCTGCCAAGTCTCAACTAGACGGAGTATTTGATCATTGTCTCATTTCGAAGTAAAAGACTTTGGGCAATTTTAAAGAGTTCGTCGTCACTTATTGGAATATTCTCATCAATTACATTGAAGGACACAACGACGATGGCAAGTTTCAAGGGATCGACGTTTGCCAAAGCAACATTCGGATGTGATTTCCAAAAGAAAAACGAATGTGTCGAAGTTGCCTTGCAGATGGCACCGGGTTCAACACATGGAATTGGTGGTATCGGCCACATCGAATAGGCAGATTTGCCCATCATTTGAAATATATACCATACACATTATGTGATTTTGCACAAAATATTCTTAAGTTTGTACATAATAAATAGTGTATATTTTAATTATGGTGAATTTAAATACGTGCAGCATTTTAATTTAATTCATTTCACACAGTTCAACTCTTTCAAATAAAATTGCCATGAAATTTTTTTTGAGGACAATGCAGATTGCATATGGATTAAGCAAGTTACTAAAAGTTAAAGTAGCCATTTTGTGATTTTAACTTGTTAAGAGATATTAAGTTGCTAAAATCCTTTAAAATTAGCTAAATCTTCTTTTTGCCTTAGTAACTTACTAAAATTGCTTTAACATTTTAATAAATCGTTTAAAATTTTCGCCAATATCTTTTAATGAATAGAGCCGCAACTTATTCTGCGACTAGTTAATTAAATTTTTTTTAAAGTCACGAAAATGACAACTTTGCTGGAGACAGTCACTTCAATTGATTTAACCCAACTTTGTACACCTCTAAAAATAAGCTGGCTAAGCATTAGTCACATATTAATACATTTTTAAAAACTATTTACAACTTAAATTCGATGAATTCGATGAGGGTATAGGTACAACTTAAGACATAATACATTCCATGGCAATGACTTTAAATTAGTGTTTAAGTAAAAACTCCGAAACTAACATAAATTTAATTTTTTATTTTTTTCAATATGCCTTTAAAGCTTCAAATGTATTATTTTGAAATATTGACCCTAATATGTAAATCTTATACGAATACTTATAAACAAATATATATATTAACTTCATATTTATCGCACAATACTTATTTTAAGTTTATGTGATGCGCCTTAGATGCTTAGTTTGCAGTATTTTCTGAATAATACTACATTAGGATTTATATCATATATTGTAGGTATTTACTGTTTTTTTTAATAGTTTTAAAGATATTTTTCCAATAAACTGCAGCTGAGCACACCTTTTAACAGTAAAAGCAAACAAATTAGTAAATACAACTTTTTAACATTTTTAAAAGTCCCAGTGACTGTGATGCTATAATCTCGGTTAAAATTTTCAGTCTTTTTTTAAGTATGCTAATTAAGTACTAAATTAGTTTGGATAATGTTCTTTTGCGTGACTGTCTATTGGACTGGTCAACGGTACCTTAAAAGTTATTAATAACATTGCTTAGGTAATGAAGAACATTGGACTAGGCTTTTGGTAATCATGTATTTAACAGATTGTGTTCACATTTCAACGTAATAACTCAATTATATTATTTAATAGACATATTTTTTGTAGTTCATACTGACAGGTGTTTGAAGTGGTAAAAATAGACAACAGGTATACATAATATAATATTTTCTTAAAAAAAATTGTTAAAGCATATCTACAACTAGGTACCTACATTTGTTCTAAAAAATAAAATTATGGAAACAACAAAAACTTTTTTGTCACATGGTCTATGTTTGCAAGAAATGTATCCAATTTTGATGACAATTTTGAACAAAAATAATATATAATATTTGGTGATGTAAGAAAAAAAGATTGATTTAATAAAATGCATAACGTCGGCTTAGAGTTAAAACCGGCTTCCTCTGTTATTCTTTTTATCACTAAAGATTTATTTGAAATAAAATTGCTATAGAAATATCTACAAAAACTATTAAATTAATTATACATATTTTTAGATTTATTTAAATATTACGCTAATCTGTTTTAAACATTTTGTAAGCAAAAATGGAATTAAATGTTCTTCATTCTATAAGCCGACGATAACTGTGATAAATACAATTTTATGTTTCTTCGACTGCAAAGCATAAGGCCTTTCATTCAATTTTAGAAAGAGAAAGTTCTTTTTATATCTATGGCAAACTGATTTTCAATTAAATCTCGATTTTCCTGTATTTAAACATACATAAGTACCAATTTTGCATAATACAATAAACTGTTTAAGAAATTTTAAATTTGCTCTAAATGGACTGTTGTTCTGTTTTTTAATTTAATTTTTAAAAGATTCTTCGCTCATAAAATATTTTGACCTACATTTTGTTTCCAAATCCTGTATCTGCCTAATTCAATAACAACATAATAATTCCCATAAATTAAAAGAAACAGAGTTATGCAATTAAAATTTTTTGATAGAAAATGGGAGATATTTTTTAATTGCTCTAATCCAATTCATAAAATTTGCTTATAGGTTATATGAAAAGAAATGCTTGTTTTCTTTTTTTATTTTAATTTCACAAAAAAATTGAGGATATATTATAAACAATTAACATAATTATAGTTGTATCAATTGTTTATATCCTTAATTTTTGTTTGTTAAATTAAAAAAAAAAGGAAAACAAATATTTGTTTTCATATATTAACTAAGCCAAATTTATGAATTGGATTTCAGTTTCTTGTTTTGGATTTTTCATCGAAGTAACATACATTTCCTGGGTCCATCAATATTTATTTAGAAACAAACTAAAAGCTTTGTATTCTTTAGAGTTTATTATTATAATTGAAAGTCTAACTTCTAACATATTGAGCAGGTGCAAAATTAATGAAATATTGTTTAAAGGCCCAAGGTGAAAAATATTAATAAGATAACTATCCGGCCTTTAGGTATAGGTATATAACTTTTACTCTTCTTTCAAATTAATTGTAAATATAAATAAAAGAAAAAAAAAATGCACCAGACCATAAAATTATCCACGTACGTCTTGAAAAAAAACTCTGCAAATTATTTCTTTTTCAGCAAATTAGGCACTTCAACTTTAAAAAATTTCAAAATTTGTACTTCTCATCAATTCACTATATTATTAACACAAAAAATATTTTCTCGTTATTCTAGTTTTTAAATCTAAACACAGTTATTGAAATAAATTAATTTCCCGCCAAAAATAGATATTTTCCCACGAATTGAATTCAATGCAAAACACCCACTGCGCTCTCGAAATAATCGACGAGAATGACATTCATTTTGCCCTTATATGATGGGAACTAGAACGTTTTAAACCTTCAATATGAGTGTATGACATAATTTTGCGAGAAATTAAGCTAAGAACGGTTTTCTTAGAAATTCCAGCTCCTTCTTGAACAAGGGATCCCGAGAAACTAACTTCAAACTGCCGTCTTTCTTAAGTATAAATATTTTTTTTCTTGAATTTTAAAGTGAACGGTGCGCCGCGTAGAAGTCACCCCCGATATTAGAAACTTTAAGGAAGGTGTCTTCTTGCGCTCCATCATTTATTTTCAACTCCCAAATCTAACGCGTAGTCTTTTTTATCGCGCTGAGAACTTCAGGAATCCCACAAAATACCCTTAAGAAAACTTTCAAGAAAAGAACTCTTTTCTTAAGCTCTTGCGAGGAAATTACGGTAAGTGAGTTTGAATGTGTGAAGGTAAGTGCGCGCGGAACGGCGCTTAAGAAAATCGACATTTTCTTAGAAATTTTCACTCAAAGACATTTTTTTCGCGAAAGAAAGAGAATCATTTTAAGGAGCAAACTCTTTTAAAGAGTTAAGTTAAATTTTCCAACGAGAGAGTATATATACAAATTGATTTTTGTATTCCAGCCCAGTGAGTGGGTGAAACTTCCAAATTGAGTGAGTACAAATTGTGGGTGGTTTTCCACTTGTTGAGAATATATATAAATTATAAGTAGCGGGGAAAAAATATCCTCCAAATCGATGTTAGATTTCGGAGTAGAAATTTAAGGGTTAAGGTATATTTTTGAGTATTTGTTAGATTATTCTGTGGAAATTAAACCAACATAATTCGAAGAGAGCAATTTGTACAAGTTTTTTTTTAGCGGATAAAATCATAATGATTTTATAAGTTTAAGTATAATATCTAACATTCGAAATTTACAAACTTAAAATAAACCATCGTTTTAAGCACTTTTTTGCCTTTTCAATGCGAAATACATAACGGACAATTTTTTTTTTTATTATTGAGGTACAAGCATTCCTAGGAAAGTTAGGTAAAAAAAACTCTATATAGAAATGGTTTGCCATATTATAGTTTTTTGAATTAGTCAATTTTTACAGGCTACAAGGACAGAGATAAATGTTTGAAACTTGTTTGTCAATTGTATAATAGTTAGTCTAACCCTTAAAACAAACTTTTTACATTAAATAACTTATTCTAAAAATACTTATCTTTAAACATAAAAAAAGCATTCTTTGTGCGAACTTAACTTTTCCCAAACCAATTTCATGTTCCTAAAGAGTAGAAACCAAACACTTGTAGATCGCTTTACATTTTTTTTTTATTAATTTGCAACTCATTTTTCAAAACCTTATCAACTGAACTGTAAATGCTATTCATATATTCACCCACACCGTTATTTAAGTTTTTAAAACGTATTTAAAATTATTGAATATAACATTTCAGAATACGTAAGTTTCCACCAAAAATAAACACAGTTCTAAGAAATTATTCAAAAAATTACAACATTGTCCAAAAACAGCACTTTTAATATTTTGAGAAATTAAACCGAATAAACCGAACAAAACCTTACAACTCATCTAATCACATGGATAATTATAATTTCGATTTTTACACTAACAAGTTGAATGTTTTTTTTTCGCCCTGTTATTGACTTTATAGGTATATATAATATTTCTTTTTTTTTTGTTTGTATAGGTGTTATTTTCTGTTTGTATACGAGTATGTGCACTAAATTTGCACTAAAATTGCGATGCAAACAAATATAATATTTGACTTGGAATTCTATAGAAAGTATTGTGTTTTTTCCCTTGGTTTATTGTAATCTAGTTGAGGTGTTGAGTTGTGGGTATATCTGCGTCGGGAAACTTTATAAGATTGCTCAGTTTTATTAACTGGAAAATATAAACTGTTGGCTTATGTATAAGATTTATGAGTATTATTTAAAATGCATTTTTTTTAAATATGGGATGAATTGTCGATTTTTTTTTAATTTAATGAAAAAAAATGTGATTGTCCTGTTAGCGCTGGAGAACATACATATTGTTAAAATATTGCTCTTTGTTTTTCCCTACGTACCTATACCTAGTATACGATAGTCACATGCTGAACAGTTTTTATTCCGATTTTATTGTTATTACTCATAAGTCATAAAAAACAATTTTTATTTCGATTTTCGTTTTGTTATAGTGTGTACTTATAAATATTAAGAAGTTTGTTATAAAATGCTTTTTTCAACAAGAAACAAAAAATGAAGCGGAAGAATCTCTAAAAATGTATCTAACAAGTGCATGTTCTACAAAAAAAAATACACTTGTCAGATGCATTGGTTTTATATTTTTTCCACATTCGTTTCTTTAACTGTTGATTTTAGCGTTTAGAAATAGATAGTAGACATAGGGACACTAGCAACAGAAGATAAGAGTAATAAAAGAAATTACTATCGTCATTACAACCTATCATAATTATTAGATACAGTTGCGCCCGTTGAAAAAGTGTCGCAGTTTTTTTTCAGTTTTATTATATTTTTTGTTTGCACAACCTATACTCACATTTTGTGCTATAAAGATCAGTTGTTATTTTGTCTTCGTCAATCCCATTTAAAAAATAAAATAAATAGAGTTCATGGAGAGATATTATGTTGATAATTATATTATACTCGTAAAAACAGTTTTCCCGACCAATATACCAGGCTTTAATTATATTGTATTCAAAAGGAATACTTACACTGAAAAAAAAACGCAATATCAAAATAATATTTTTATAATATTAATTCCAAATTTTGGTGATTCATATCAAATTAACCACAAAACATGATAAATTCATGGTAAAAATGTTATTCTGATAGTTTTTTTGTTTTATTGAAATTGAAAATGTTACTTTGATAAGATTGTTTTTAACATTATAATATCAATTTCCATTATCATAACTAGGCTGATAATTTTTACTACTAGCATATCATACAAAAATATTAATTTCATATTTTTAGGCTAAATTTGATGTCTTCAATGTAAAATTGATAAGAAACATTATGTTTTCTTCAGTTTAATATAAAATTGATATGTGCAGCAATGTTAATTGAAAAAACGGAATATCATTTCAATATTTTTTTAATATCAAATATCTACAATGATTCAAAATGTTGTATTTATGACAATAAAAATATTACAGCAATATTTTTAAGATCAGATTGATATTAAAAATCTCAAATTAACAATTATTTTTGATATTGTAATATCAATTTATAATGTAAAAATTTGGTTAGTTATCAATTTCCCACACATTCGTTCCGTATTGCGAATTGGCCCAGTGGAAGTGTTTTGGGCTCGTAAGCCGAAGGTTCCAGGTCCAATCCCAGAAAACCAAGTGAGTAATTTATAAATTTTTCAAATAAAATAAGATTGTTACATTTTCAGAATAAAAAATAATCAGCTGCGTTTACCACCATTATGGGAAAAACAAAATAATAAATTAAAATGTAAAACTATAAAAAAAATAAAACAAAATTGAAACCATCGTCAAACCCTACAAATGCAGAATATTTTTTTTTTTTTTTTCATTTCATTGGTCATATCATAATTACAATTTTCATATCATAATGATAACTTGTTCATATCACAATGATATGACGAGAATATCAACATTGACATTTTTCTTAGTAGCTCACTTTTATAAACGAAAAATGTTAATTTTGCAATTTTTTTTTTCGGTGTACTTTTTTTCAATTAGATTTGCTTTGCAAGTGTATGATGCGTAAAGTTTTTAATAATAAGATCAAAAGGTAAATGAGGAAAAACTAGTTCCCATTATTAGAATTGGTGCTAGACTCGTTTCGAACTTTAATATTAAAATATTTTTATTCCAAATAAAGGCTTCAAAATTTAAGAGTTACTCGTTTCCATTATCTCAACAGCGTATAAAAATAAATTTTAAAGTAGAACTTCTGCGGCTGCCATATACAAAAATTTCAATTGAATATATCTATCAGGTAAGTCAGGATAAATACATATATAAAATCTTAGGGAACATTTTAATAGAAATTAAGCTTCAAAATTTTGTTTCTGTTTGACAAACTGTTCATGGTGGTGTGTATAAAAATTTGGATTACAATTAGGTTAGGTAAGTTAGAGATTTCGTATTTTTTTCAATAGACCTTTTTTTGTTCAGTTTCAAATGCAATAATTTTTATTTTGACATAAATAATACTGGACTAAAAAGTTCTTTGCTGAATCTGGCTTGCATTTATATACAAAGTTAATCCAGTATCGGTTTTTGGCTTAATAAATTTGAACTGTAAACGCTATAGAGAAGAATAAATACCATGGATGGTGAGTAGGGATGCCAGACTTCCCGCCGGAAAATTATGTCCCGTTATGTCCTGCCATTTGATATAATGTCCCGCTGCTGGTCCCACAATAAATTTTAAAATGCTATCAAGATTAAATTTATTTTATCATTATTAGTGTAACACCAGCTTATCTTTTATATTGAAATGCACTTTCTTCCCATTGTGCTAACTGAACGCAAAATATTTGTCGAAAATCGAAATACTCAACGAAAGAAATAATAACAAATGTTATTAATAAAGACACTTCGTGAATACATATATAAAATCTTAGAGAACATTTTAATAGAAATTAAGCTTCAAAATTTTGTTTCTGTTTGACAAACTGTTCATGGTGGTGTGTATAAAAATTTAGATTACAATTACGTTAGGTAAGTTAGAGATTTCGTATTTTTTTCAATAGACCTTTTTTTGTTCAGTTTCAAATGCAACAATTTTTATTTTGACATAAATAATACTGGACTAAAAAGTTCTTTGCTGAATCTGGCTTGCATTTATATACAAAGTTAATCCAGTATCGGTTTTTGGCTTAATAAATTTGAACTGTAAACGCTATAGAGAAGAATAAATACCATGGATGGTGAGTAGGGATGCCAGACGTCCCGCCAGGCGCGCAAGTGTCCCGCCGGAAAATTATGTCCCGTTATGTCCTGCAATTTGATATAATGTCCCGCTGCTGGTCCCACAAAAAATTTTAAAATGCTATCAAGATTAAATTTATTTTATCATTATTAGTGTAACACCAGCTTATCTTTTATATTGAAATGCACTCTCTTCCCATTGTGCTAACTGAACGCAAAATATTGGTCGAAAATCGAAATACTCAACGAAAGAAATAATAACAAATGTTATTGGTTAAGACACTTCGTGAAGATATCAAACCTTTGCTGTAATTTGGCTTCCTTGCAGACTGAATATTCAAGTGAATCATCAGCTGATGTATGTATAAGTTTAGGAAGATATGTTTAGGAAGACTGATAAGATTGCTTAATCTTGTCTTTTTTTATTACCTCCTTGTCACACTCATTATGAAGTTGTTATAATGTATAATTATTTAGAAAAAGATTTTTATAATGAATTTTAAGCTTATCAGCATGGACGTATATATTTATATGGACTGCTAGTCTAATGTCAGTTTCATACAATAATAACAATAATTGTCAAAAAAATGTCGCCAAAAAAAATGTCGCCAAAGTGAAAAACTTCATCATACCCCCCCTCCGCTGCTGTGACATTTTCCTTTATTCTTAAGAAGACAAAAATTCCAGATGGGATTTGAACAAACTTCTCATAGAAAAGTTCTAGCCAATATATACCTTTTTGTATGTATATTGTATATTCAGGTATTATACAGGGTGATTGGTATAAGGTGCACCAAAAAGTGACTAACTACTCCTACTCACTCTGACTTTTTGGTGCACCTTATACCAGTTACCCTGTATATATATGGCAACCAAGCATCCCATCAACTTACATTAGTGATGTGAAAGCTTTATCTATTTTAACCAAACATTATACGATGCTTCTAAAAAACAACTTAATTTTAAACTAAATTAAATATTTGTAAATAGAATATTTTCAAAAATAATAAATAAATTACAATGTAAAACTGAGACATAAAATTTTGCACATTATTTTGACTTTACATTTATTTCTTTTTTGTATTTGCATATACAAAGGCTACTTCGATTCCAAATGAAATGTTTTGATTGAATAGTAAATGTAAGAAATATTTAAGGCGCACCATCTCCCCCGCTGATGCATCACGTGACTTGCTTTAACCCTACGTGAATACTTATATACTCATATGTTTATTGTACACCCTATTTCAACAAAACATTTACAAATTAGATATAAATTTCATAAAATGCGTAATCAGTACATATTATAACCAAAATGTCCTTTAAAATTTCCTTATCCCACCCCCAACCGATAATAATACATCAACATCACAGATTGGAAATGAATTTGACCACAGTTGGTACAAATTGTAAATGCGATTCAATTTGATCTGTATAATGTTCAATTACTTTTTTTTTGAATAAAAATTGCTAAAAAATAAAAAAGTAAATTCTACATAATTCTTGTTTTAGGTATATAATATATATTCATTCAGCCCTATACGGAGTTTCAGATGAGAGCCAGTGTACCTATAGGTACCTAAATGTATACGTCTGATGGATGGTTATCTAGAGGTAGGTATATACTTGACACATCCCTCTCCCCCAGTACACAAAAACAACCAAAAATAGCATATATAAATAAATAAAACAATTAAAAATGTAATTTAATTTTATCAGTCAAAAGTGCGTGAACCAACGGAAAAATAAATAAATAATTTGGTAATGCACTTTTGGTAGTCAGGGAGCACTGCATGCTCGATGCGGTAATGTGGCATCCAGCATCCCCTACGACATTGGCACCCTAACTATATGAGCATATATTATATTCAGTTAATGTATCTGTATAAATATATGTGCTTATACTATATATGTATGTACATTATTTACAGAGGTAATGCTTTAAAACTGTGTACCTAATTAAGTCCGAAATGAAACAAAAAAACAAGTCGCTGCAAGTGACTATATGGGTGGTTTGATTAGGGGTAAGTTCTATGGATAGATGTACCTATTTAAATTTTTGTTGTAACAGCAAAATAAATAATAACACCTATTCTAACAACTGAATTTTTGTGTTTTTCGGGAGACTAAAACTTTGTAATTTTACACACAAAACTTTGCTGAAAAAATCTTGTATCGAAAAATATATTATCAAGGGTTGAAAATTGCATGTGCACTGTGCAGCACACAAACATAAAAGTGCATCGCTTTGCCTATCTCTCTCTCTCTCTCTGGTAAATTGGCAACACACATTTGTGTTGACCGTTATAGCATGATGCACTTGTAGAGGTTATTTCAAAGAAGGGTAAACCAGTTTTAAGGGATTTTCCTTAGTGAAGTTGTTGAGTGTTAGTCGATGGGTGCTGGAGTAAAATTTGCTTTTTGGTGCGTATTAACGTATCTATGCAAACGTATAATTTTGTAGTGTGAGTATTTTAGACTTATACGCATTATTTGTAATCCTAATACTTTTTGCGCTTGTGGACTGTCCTCTATATATTATTGAAGCTACTTTTGAAATTTGGGTATAGGAAATGCATCGCACACACATTTGGAAAAATAAAGCTTTTGGGACTTTGAACGGGAAGGACATACACATTTATTTGTGGTTAAATACGCGCGTACATTACGCGCTAATACACATGCACAGTTCGAAGAAGATTTTAGGGAATTGGATCAAACTTGCATCGCTCATTTCAGAACGGGGTGGTATAGAAGTGTGTATTGTTCAAATGTTTAATAAAAGAAACCACATAGGTACATATATCTACATAGGTATAGGTACAAATGATGTTTTTAAAGCGGTGGTCGCGAGGTTGATGGATGGTTGTCGTTGTATAGGTGTGATTTGAAAATTCCATTGTGGTTTTGATATTGTATGCGAAAAATCAATTGATTATTTTTTTCTTTTTTTAATCACAATGCTTGGCTAAAAAATAACATATAGATGTGTTAACAATTTGGACTTGTGATTTTCTATTTCCTACTTTTTTTTTACTAAATGAAAGAACAAAACAAAATAGTGGAACACAAAAAGGAAAAGAATGTGTTGTTGAAATTCGAGAGATAATTGCTAAAGCAAAGGAATACACCTGCTTCGTCCCATGATCACCTAGTAGATCAAATTTAATTTTGTATGGAAATTTATGAATTTACTAGTAAGTGCGGAAGCTTAAAAGTAAAAGAAAAAAAAAAGTGCGAGTGCCGGGACTCACCGTTAAGACGTGTAAACATCATTATTTGTCTTGCATCAGCAGCAGCTGTCTGTTCCAATGGCGACTTCTAAAGAATTCCTTTTTTAAACCTCGCCCTCTAAGGTTTGGTGTATTGAAGTGTGAGCTTGCATTCGATTGGCTCTTTGGTAGTCACAATTTTTAATGTGTTGTTTTTGGGGACTTTGTCCTCAATCTTATTGTTTTCTCTTTTCGAAATATTTTCTTCGCCTATCCTCTTTTTTGCTTTCTGATGGTTTTCACTCTCAGTTTGTTCACATTTTGAATTTTCTTCTTCAAGAAATGGTACCTTCATCACCTGGATCACGCTAAAAAGAAACATGAATGGGCATAATAATGGAAAAAATTTCTTCATTTTAAAGACAGTCGCTATACCGGCTGCTTCGTATACTGCTTCCATTGTATCTGCTTCATCTGCATTCAAACTCTTTCCCAAATCTTGTTTTAAAAAGTATTTTCAAATTTCCTGCACATTTGGAACACGGGTACCACCATATCCAATTACATGCCAGGTGACTTTATAGCCTGCTGCGAAGGTTCAATACTTCTTTGCCATAGATCTCAGCAAAGTTCTTCGAAAATATGTCTTGTTACCTGTAGTTTAAAGTCATGGTCTCTATTAAATTTTTAATTTGCGCATAGTGATCCATGTTGGCACTGGGACATTTTTAAGTTGAGCAGCTTCTTAAAATAATTTAGCCATTGCTCGATTGTTCTTAGTCACATCAGTTTAAGTCTTTCCCAAACTATTGAATTCTTTAGCAACCTTAGCTGAGCATCTAATCCACCAAGCGTACGATCGTACCCAACTCCCAGAATTTGTATAACTGAATTAGTTTTCTTGGTTTGTTTGTCCTGAACCAATTGATAGCTTTCGCCTGTCTTTTGTGCTCCCATGTCGTAGAGCAAGAAATTTTGGGCGGTTTCGTTTATTTCTGCTCGGTGAAATAGCTACTCCATTGTTTAGAGGAACTGCTGTATAATCATTGATTAATTGCAGAACTTTTAAGTTAGCTATAACTGTGCGGGAGCTAGGAGGGAGTTAAGATCAGCCTGAACAAAGAATCATGACACTATGAGTACACATTCAGTGATGAGCTGACTGGTGCAGTTTTCAGCAAGTTCTTTAGCTTTGGCGACTATTTGAGCGACCAATACCTCAACTAAAAAGTAATCATCTCCTATTTTAAAGAGAACTAGTGTTGCCTTCTTCATCGCCGACAATGTCATAGTAGGGGAAAGGATTTTGTTATAAATCGACTATTGGATTTTATCAATTTGCTTGCTCAATAGATCCAACAAATATGCATAAATACTTGCTGGTTTCTATACACAGACTTTTTGTGCTTCTCCGCCAAATGATCGAACACCATCCCGAAATGCCAAGACTGCTGGTGATTTCATTTTAGATTCCTTATTTAGAGCTTGGAACACCTGGTGAAACTACTCCCACTTTCGTCCATTCACTGCCCAAATCTACAGACATCAATGCACCCGCATCAATAATTTGAAGGCCGCAGAAAGTCAGGGTTAAGATGGCAATGGCTTGGAGGTCACAAGACACACTATACCATCTTTACCATCTTTTTTTGATACTCGGTAAATATCAGGCTTTTTCCTCTGTTCAAAAATTGATAGGTCAGTAATTCAGTTATATTTTACTACAAGTTTGTATGTATATTAAAGATAATTTAAACTGTGGTTTATTACTTTAAAAAAAGGTTTTAGTTTTCTGGAAATTCGCTGACGCGTTCCTTCAAGATCTTCTAAGATCATCATCGTCGCGTCGATGGCAGATGTGATGTCATAATCTTTGTTTACATATTATGGTAAACAGGGATGTCATATGATACAACATTAATGTTGTGCATTTGTGTTTAAACAGGTACATATATGTTATTTTATACGAATTTCTTAACCAACTTTCAACCAAAATCTTAATCTTTCGTTCTAGTAAAACTTATACGTTTCTTATACCGAATTAAAATCCCGGATTTCGGAAAAGATTACACAATTTCGTCGAATCGTTCACACCACATACAATCTAGATTTTGTTTGACATTTCAAACGAATTTCAGTGTTGTCACTTGTCAGAAATCATCGCGTTGGTTTGTGCTTAGCTTTAATTCTGAACTTGTCCCATACGTCAATGTGACACAAGCAACAAAAAAAAACCTTGTTGGGGGGAAAACAAACCCTTTTTCAAAGGGTCGACTATAGTGTGAACATTGCGATTTGTCGTTGTATATGTAAGTTTATTTGTTTGTATTGCATTGTTTTCCCCAGAATAGAACTGTCAAAGACAGAGATAGTTTTGGGAAAAGCCCAACCGAAAAATTTCGGATTTTTTAGAGATCTCATGTTCTGAACTGCCCGCTACACAACATATCGCATTTATGTGAGCATCGCGCGATAAAACTTATCGTGATCGCTATCGCTTTAGCGTCAGTTTGCGCATACATTTAAGAATTTTGTTGGCGTTTTTTCATGCGAGTCTTAAGTTACGCGCAAACCGACGCCATTGTGGTGACGATCGTGATAACAATATCGATGCCGCACATGCGAATCAAAGGAGTGGCATAAATTTATACGCGATGTGAATTGCGTTCACGTTAAAATGATGCATTCAGTTACGCGACTTTTATTGAACGCAGTAAGCACCATTT
>OV839570.1:2471022-2473522 GCA_929447395.1 Epistrophe grossulariae
GACTGACTGACTGACTGACTGACTGACTGACTGACTGACTGACTGACTGACTGACTGACTGACTGACTGACTGACTGACTGACTGACTGACTGACTGACTGACTGACTGACTGACTGACTGACTGACTGACTGACTGACTGACTGACTGACTGACTGACTGACTGACTGACTGACTGACTGACTGACTGACTGACTGACTGACTGACTGACTGACTGACTGACTGACTGACTGACTGACTGACTGACTGACTGACTGACTGACTGACTGACTGACTGACTGACTGACTGACTGACTGACTGACTGACTGACTGACTGACTGACTGACTGACTGACTGACTGACTGACTGACTGACTGACTGACTGACTGACTGACTGACTGACTGACTGACTGACTGACTGACTGACTGACTGACTGACTGACTGACTGACTGACTGACTGACTGACTGACTGACTGACTGACTGACTGACTGACTGACTGACTGACTGACTGACTGACTGACTGACTGACTGACTGACTGACTGACTGACTGACTGACTGACTGACTGACTGACTGACTGACTGACTGACTGACTGACTGACTGACTGACTGACTGACTGACTGACTGACTGACTGACTGACTGACTGACTGACTGACTGACTGACTGACTGACTGACTGACTGACTGACTGACTGACTGACTGACTGACTGACTGACTGACTGACTGACTGACTGACTGACTGACTGACTGACTGACTGACTGACTGACTGACTGACTGACTGACTGACTGACTGACTGACTGACTGACTGACTGACTGACTGACTGACTGACTGACTGACTGACTGACTGACTGACTGACTGACTGACTGACTGACTGACTGACTGACTGACTGACTGACTGACTGACTGACTGACTGACTGACTGACTGACTGACTGACTGACTGACTGACTGACTGACTGACTGACTGACTGACTGACTGACTGACTGACTGACTGACTGACTGACTGACTGACTGACTGACTGACTGACTGACTGACTGACTGACTGACTGACTGACTGACTGACTGACTGACTGACTGACTGACTGACTGACTGACTGACTGACTGACTGACTGACTGACTGACTGACTGACTGACTGACTGACTGACTGACTGACTGACTGACTGACTGACTGACTGACTGACTGACTGACTGACTGACTGACTGACTGACTGACTGACTGACTGACTGACTGACTGACTGACTGACTGACTGACTGACTGACTGACTGACTGACTGACTGACTGACTGACTGACTGACTGACTGACTGACTGACTGACTGACTGACTGACTGACTGACTGACTGACTGACTGACTGACTGACTGACTGACTGACTGACTGACTGACTGACTGACTGACTGACTGACTGACTGACTGACTGACTGACTGACTGACTGACTGACTGACTGACTGACTGACTGACTGACTGACTGACTGACTGACTGACTGACTGACTGACTGACTGACTGACTGACTGACTGACTGACTGACTGACTGACTGACTGACTGACTGACTGACTGACTGACTGACTGACTGACTGACTGACTGACTGACTGACTGACTGACTGACTGACTGACTGACTGACTGACTGACTGACTGACTGACTGACTGACTGACTGACTGACTGACTGACTGACTGACTGACTGACTGACTGACTGACTGACTGACTGACTGACTGACTGACTGACTGACTGACTGACTGACTGACTGACTGACTGACTGACTGACTGACTGACTGACTGACTGACTGACTGACTGACTGACTGACTGACTGACTGACTGACTGACTGACTGACTGACTGACTGACTGACTGACTGACTGACTGACTGACTGACTGACTGACTGACTGACTGACTGACTGACTGACTGACTGACTGACTGACTGACTGACTGACTGACTGACTGACTGACTGACTGACTGACTGACTGACTGACTGACTGACTGACTGACTGACTGACTGACTGACTGACTGACTGACTGACTGACTGACTGACTGACTGACTGACTGACTGACTGACTGACTGACTGACTGACTGACTGACTGACTGACTGACTGACTGACTGACTGACTGACTGACTGACTGACTGACTGACTGACTGACTGACTGACTGACTGACTGACTGACTGACTGACTGACTGACTGACTGACTGACTGACTGACTGACTGACTGACTGACTGACTGACTGACTGACTGACTGACTGACTGACTGACTGACTGACTGACTGACTGACTGACTGACTGACTGACTGACTGACTGACTGACTGACTGACTGACTGACTGACTGACTGACTGACTGACTGACTGACTGACTGACTGACTGACTGACTGACTGACTGACTGACTGACTGACTGACTGACTGACTGACTGACTGACTGACTGACTGACTGACTGACTGACTGACTGACTGACTGACTGACTGACTGACTGACTGACTGACTGACTGACTGACTGACTGACTGACT
>OV839570.1:2478522-2647522 GCA_929447395.1 Epistrophe grossulariae
TATTATGTTGTAAGTTTGATATATACAAAATAAACACTTCTTATTGAATAAAATTGAGGTGCTTTTAAACGAAAAAGTCAAATTTTGATTTATGAGTAACAGACAAATAAGCAGTTACTCCCAAATTCAATTCGGAAATTGAATGAGATGAGAAACAAAATTATAGAAAAGATTAGATGAAAACACTTTTTGTGAATTTAGAATTTTTGTAAATATGGCTCACCCTTCAATTTTTCGGAAATAATCAGCGGTAAACAAACCGCCATCCATCCAGTCAATAAAATCTTGGTGGTATAGCTCACCCAATTGTTGTTGAATTCAAAAGGTTCCATAATGTACTATATTACCCTTAAGAGAGGGTAAGAGTTGGAGTCGTAAAAAAAATCGAACTCGAGATTTTAATCAAATGTGATAAACGAAAAAATTCTTTGTGCACTGCCTTTATCTCGACCTATAATTTAAACCACTGCAGACTGAAGCGATTGGAATTTTGTTTCCGCATTGTGCCGATGTATATTACCTAAATCTTTATAATTGCAATTATTTCGTTAAATTTTAATTTGTCTCTTCATTTTCATTTCTTACTTACCAATTTCCTTACACATTACTTTCTATCTTTATTTAGGTATAGGTGCATATATCTAATATTAGGTAGTATATTTTTTTCATTTTCATTTTCAATAATTAAATAATTACATATTTTTAAATATTTAAAATAATTTCGCATAAATTGCTGCAAGCATGTCCAAATCCTTTTTGCAACAGTGGATATCTGTAATTTTATCATGCCTCTCTATGAGCGTACAAAAATTTATAATTAAATATCTATAATGTATATTAAAAGAAAACAAAAATATTATAAACACAGGGAGATGTATTTTTAAATTCTAATAAAATAATCTTCTATTCAATAACTTGAACAGAATTATATATCTAAAGTTTTCCATTTAGTATAGTAGTATACGCATTTAATTATTATCCAGCAGACATTTGCATCGATTGCATATCCTTTTTTTATGTATAGTGTAGGGTAATTTAAATTCATACTGGGTCGATGAAAAGAGGTTCAGAAAAAAGTACATAAAAGTAAAATAAATGCCTGTAGGTATATTTCCCGGATATAAGGTTCATGCCACTCCTATTTTAGCGGGGAGTTGCGAAAGAGTCGAAACTAGATATAAAAAATTGCATACAGTCATGGAAATGTAGTATATGCGGCCACAATTACGCGCGAGTTACGCATATAGTACCATACCTACCTATACACGAAGTATTGTGCATATAATTATTAAACTATTGAATTTAAATAGAATTTCCCCCACAGCACCTGCAGCAGTTTGCAATGCATGCCTTGAAGTCTATTCAGCATGTTTTTACTGGTTATAGTTCAATTGATTTCTATTTCCGGTAGTTGCTCATACAAAAGTCCAAAAAAAGTTTAGATGTCAAAATTTTTCACCAGGTTTTAATGAAAAGGAAACATATTTAAC
The DNA here is from genome assembly GCA_929447395.1 of Epistrophe grossulariae. Classification (NCBI taxonomy): domain Eukaryota; kingdom Metazoa; phylum Arthropoda; class Insecta; order Diptera; family Syrphidae; genus Epistrophe; species Epistrophe grossulariae. The sequence continues at coordinate 2,480,013 of OV839570.1, forward strand.
AACAACGTCCGCACTTTTTGTCCCCACACGTAAACAAGTCTGTGCATATAGAAGCTGATATCATATCGTAAATGGATATACCTACTGCCTCATGTTTATTAAGGTAATATAACATTTATATGCTGAAAAAATCATTTTCCTAATTCCTTGTTACATGTGTTGACGTTGGAGTTCGGGAAAGTAAGTGCAAGTACATATATATATTGGCAAATGGGATTCCTGCATAAATCGAAGTGTATAACCTGAACATTGTCCTGGATGGGACAAACTGTGAAAATCATCATAGTGGATGAGATTTCAGGTGCGTACCTATATATGAATTCATTTACCACGGGAAATCATTGCCGCGCGGGACGTGTTAGTTATTTGGAATCGCAGGGCGTGGTTTATTGTCGTGTTTTTGTTTCATTTTCATTCTAGGGTATCGGAATTTTTTCGATCTATTCTTGTTAAACAAAAAAAAAAATAAAAAGCAAATCACCACCAACCGAATAAGCTTGATGAGCATCTGTTAAACTGTTCAGCGTCTCTGAGAATGAAGTTTTTTGATGGTTCGTGGGTTTTTTATTTGTACCAAGAGTCTTTTAACTGACCATATCATTGCAGTCATCATAGAGTAAATATATTATCTAGAGAACCGACTTCAGGGCTTTTTCTCTTTCACCCTACAAGCTGCACTGAAAGATTTAGTCCACAAGGGTGAGCGCGTGTTAGTTGCCCAATGCATTTTAAATGGAACCGCACCAACACAATGATACTGTTATGGATTTTGCGTTTTAAGTATGAAATTTTGAACGGTTTTGGAAATTTGTTTGTAGCTGGTACAAGCCTGTCATTCTGGCTTTAATTTTGAAGTTTGAAAATCCGAACATTGGATCTAAAGATATAAGCATTTATCAATTTTTCAAAACTACTCATGTCACATGAGTTAGAATTTCTTAATTTTATACGTTTGCTCACACTCACGCTCATGAGTTTTTGAAAATTGCTCACGATCATGAGTATAAAATATTAGCTAAGAGCTGTTGAAATAGCACTCATGAGCGAGCATTGCCGTACCATATAAGTATCCCAATTAATGGAAATCCTTTCAAAGTAAAAATATTGGCCAAAAATTTAAGACTTGTTAAAAACTAAGAATATTTTAGTATAGAGCTTTAAAGTTAGTAAATTTTTAAGTACATATAATACTTTTACCTTAAGATCAGGCTGTTATATTTATAGAAGTTGAAGTAGCCCGAAGTTAGTTTTCAGTCATTGTCACCTCGAAAAAAAAGCAATTGCGAGGAATTGACTAATTTTCCAAGAATTGCTCTTGTCATGAAAAAGTACTTCTGACATTAGCCGTTCGATTTCGGCAGAAAATTGGAGGTACCCTCCATTTCTGCAAATAACACGCATAGCTATGGTTAAGAGTTGTAAGTAACTAGTTCCTGGTTCTATACAAGCTGTCGCGACAGCCAATTTATTTTATTTTTTAATATAGTTATGGAAATTGCCAATATAATATCCTGACGAAGCAAAACATCTATAATGATGGATGGAATAAGAATACATATTTTCCATAAAGGTATCCATCCCGTGAGTGAAATACCAATTCTTAATCACAGATTAACGTTGAATAGCGCCAGAGCGGCATGGCAGCGTGAAGTTCAATTTTTTTAGTTTAACCCGTTCGCACCTGTTGTGATAGATAATGACTCACAAACAACCTTAACATCGAAAAATATACCTACTTCTGAACTTGCTTGAGGTGCAAGTGTGCAGATAAGCTCATATAATTCGAAGTTTTTTGTTCTTTCTAAATTTGCGGTAACGTTATTGATTTAGTTTATCTGTAACAATCATCATCATCACATATTATTATGTATATTATTTCTATAGTGTAGAGTCTAGACTCACTTTCTGTCTCTCATATCACAACGATTTGATAAATGAGGTGTCAAACAAAGCGAAATTATACCTGCTGATTTGACGAGTTATAATTTTAGCAATTTTGACAAATGAGGTGTCAAACGAAGCGAAATTACGTGCTGATTTGACAAGTTATAATTTTATTTTAAGAATGTTAACAATTTGTTCAAAAACTGCATTTGTTTGTTTTCGTGCGTCTTTAATTTTGTATGTAATTGCGAGAATTGTCGCACGGGTAGGCTAGTTTTATAAATATTTAAAAAAATTGTTTTTATTGTTGTGACTTCACTTAAACTTATACAGCCCTATTAATAATTACAAAATAGATATGAAACAACACTAACACATGTTTTAACTTATAATTCTTAATAATAAACGTGTTTTAGCCTTAAATGACATTTGACAATGAGCGGATAACTTATCTCACCAATTTTGATGTTCAACTAGCGGATAACTTTACCGTTCACAATTCAATTCAAAGCTGACTGATATGACAGTTATAGCTTTCAAAAATGAAAGAAGTACTTGAATATTAAGTACAATTGAGGGAAGTGCTGCCTACTTTTCGGTGTTATTCAGTGAACAGATAAAATGAAGACCGAATAAGTTTATTAATATTTTATTTTATCAAACGGATAAGTCAACTATCCATGTGTTAGGTAAAACGTGTATTTACGAGCGGATGTTTTATTTTTATTAATAGGGCTGATAGTGTTAGTAAAAATTTTGAACAATAGTCCTTGTATTTAGATGGGTTAAATATTTGTCATGGTATATTTCTAGGTGGAAAACATGTATGTATCTATCTCTGCTTATCCATCTGAGCCCCAATGGAAAATTTGGGGGTCGAAGTTTTTACACCAGTACATTATAGAATTTGAACATTTCGAAGTTGTACAATAACATATTATACAAAGATTTCGTTCAAAGATAGGTTTAACAAAATCTGCGATAAATTTACCAACTTTTCGTAGATCAACGTTTAAACTGATAATGTTCAAAGAGAGAGATAAGAAGAGGCATTAATTAATATTTGTATACCTACATATGTAAATTTGGAAATTTTTTAAATTATTATCCCTACACTTGACCTACAAAATATAAATTTTGCAGAAGTTTTGTTTTCCTGAGCATTACAATAATAATATTATTGTTATCTAATCACATAGCCACACGAACTTTGACTGCTCATCATAAAATCGCAGTTTTCATGTGTCAATTAGCCTAAAATTTCTTGTAATACGGTAATACTCATAACTAGCCATAAAACTATTTGTCAGATGGATTTGATTACATTTTTGTGATATATCAACATTGTTAACATCTCAAGAAAGTGTAATAATGGGCCTTGTGAATAAAAAAAAATTTAAAGCTAAAACTTACAATTTTAAGTAAAAGCTAGGTTTTTGGTGAATAAAAATGAGCTTAAGCTAGCTAGTTGAAGATGTTTTCTAGTCATAGCTATTTTAAAATAGCCAACGCTAAATTCATTTAGTTTTAGCTTGTTTTCAAAGCCTAAGCTTCAATAAGCTTGAATAAAAATAGCTTTAACTAGAATATTAAAGTTAAAGCTACAAAAATTTCAAGATTTTTTCTCCCTGTCTAGAAAGCTTTGACTAGGTCTTATTTTCAGTATTCTCTTTAGTTATAGTGCGATTATGGTAAGAAAATAAAATTTTAGAAGAAACGGAAGTAAGTGATTAGGATTTTTATAGTTTATTTAGATTTTCAAAAGAAATGTGCAGTGGAGATAGAAGACTCAACGGAGCATAGAGGTACACTGACCTCTGAGCAGAGAATACAGATATTTTTAAGATATCTATGTGAACCTGGATTTCAGTATGGTGCAGTAGGACAAGATCTTGGAGTTGAACGCTCTTTCTGTATGTAAGACTGTTAAGCACGTAGTTGTCGTTGACAGTTGCATCATGAATTAAATGTACGATTCAATCGCACGAACTTGCTATTGCTGTAGTTGTAGGTACATATATAAGCCATCAAAAGGTACAATTACAAAGTTAATTTAGAATTATGAAGCAGGTAGGTACTTACAAATTTTGCGAGCTGTTAATTAAATTAATGTTAGAGAGTAACTCAAAAATAAGACAATTTTCTTTATACTTTTTAAAATATCAACACTGTTTTATTGGAGCTGCCCGACCTGTACAAATTTGAAACCAAGTGATCCACAGTGAACGTATAGACGCCCTATAGAACAGATAGTGGCAAAACAAAATCTAAAACAACCTTCTTTTCGGTCTTTATATGAACAGTTCTAGCTAAAGCTACCTAGTCGAAACATGTGAATAAAAAACAAAATGCTTAAATTGCGAAGCTTAAACTAGAATTTTTTAGCACAAGCTATTTTCCGTTATCATTTTTTTGTTCACATAAAACAAAGCTTAAGCTAGAACTGTCTAGCTTTAGCTGCTAGTAAAAGCTATGACTAGTTGGCTTTAGCTTCCTCCAAAAAAAGCTTCAACTTTTTTTTTATTCACAAGACCCAATCATCCTAACTATTTTTCTTATGTTTGTGGAGATCCTACGTTCAAAAAACAATAACAAAATTTTACGAAGCTTTTGTTGGAGTGTTATTATTGGTGTTTTGGTTTCCCTGTCGTCCATCAAGACACATCCTGGGCTCCTAATGTCTGTTACGTAACGTGTGTTTAAAATTTAACTGATTGGAAGAAGGGCTTTTAAAAATGGTGTTTCAAATTAGTTGAGTAAATCATACTGACAGCTACAGAGAGTTGATTAGCGATCTATTGCTGGCTTATCAAGCATTGGATTGCAACATGTCACTCAAGATCCATTTTTTGAACTCACACTTGTATTTTTCCCCTGAAAATTTGGGACTGCTAGCGACGACGTTCCACCAGAACATTTCTAAGATGGAAAAGCGATACCAGGGTAAATAGAGCCCAAATATGTTAGCAGATTATGGCTGAACAATTAAAGCGACCAACCAGGACCTAAATTTTCAAGAAAATCTTAGATCATCACTTCATAATGAAAAAAGATATTATGAGGTCACTGTTTTTCCTTCATATTTTAAATTACTCATTAGAATAAAATTCTTGGCTAACAAATTTTTTGCAACTATATATTTGTTTTAACTAACAACCACAAATTAAAGTAAAAAATATCAAAAGAGTCCGTGTGGCATGACAAAGTTAAAATTTGCTGACCAGTGATTGATATGCTGACATTTGGGATAGTTGGTTTCATTCGCTTGCGATAAAGTGGTGGTTGGTAAGCGCTCGATAAAATATTATATACATAAACAAATTATATGATATGAAAACAATCAAAAGACTCACCTTTTTTAATAATAGCAACCAATATGATGCATCCGAGATTAAGAAGCTCCTTCAAAGTGTCTCTTTCGTCTTGGAACCCTTCTTTCTCGATTTAATCGAATATATGTTAAGTCTTCTCCCACATAATATCATTGCATTTTTATGCTTTTCAAATATATTGGAATTTTCTTAGTCACTGCACATATTTTCAATATTACTCATAGTTTTGAATGCGAATTGCAAATTTTGTATGTAGTCTTACTGGCAAGAACGGCTGTCGCTGCTTTCTCCTCAATTTTCTCGCACGCAATGCCATTTTTATTTGTTATATTTTATTTGTTGACAAGTTAATAATAATAGAAATCTTTTGGTTTTGTACTCTTCTTTTTTTTAATTCCATATAAAATTTCGTAAGTTAACAAATGCATTTTAATTTATCTATCTCTTAAGGTGGTTTTGATTCGAAATACATATATTTTTTATTAAGATTTTAAGTTTAAAATTAACTTAAGGTCCCAGAGATGATTTTTTTAGTTTAATATTTTCTTTTTTAATTCTAGTACTAAATTCTTGTCTAAATTTTACTAGAAACTAATTTTGTTTTCACAGCGAGAAGAGAAAAAATCTGTTACATACATATATAAAATTCTGATTTTTCTTCCACTAGTTTTGTTTTTTTTTTTTTTCGTTCAACAGGTTTTTCTTTTTAACAAAAAAATATATTTTTTTTATACTAAAAAATATTTTTATATGATTTTTTGTTTGACCTAAACATTTTTTTATTTTTGTTTTATCAAGCACTTAAAAATGTTTAGAATGATTACGTAAATTTTCTTCACCACTTTTAAGTTGTTTTTGCCGTTGCTTTATGATTTTTTTTTTGTTTAAGGCCAAGTTAAGGCACACGAATTTTCAGATAAGGGTTGTTGTTGTTGTTGGTTTTATTTATTGTTTGTTATTTTTTATGATGTGTTGCTTTTAAGACTTTTTTTTATATATAATACAATGTGTGTTTTAGTTTTGAATAAATATATGTATTTATATATTTATTTATTATATATGTAAACCACGCAATCTTTTTTATAAAACCGAAAAAAAACTAAAATGTTTTTGTTTTAACTAATGCTTTACCTTTTCACTTTTCTATATAAAATAGTTTATTTTTTTTGTTTAAATTTTAACTTTTAACGATCACATTTGGGTTTCCCGAAAAGAATTTTTTTATATGTATTTGCTTTTTTTTTCTTTTTTTTTTGCGTTTTTTTTTTGTTTGTATAGGCCTAAAATATCACTTGAAATGTTTCGACGACTACTTTGACGCGTTCCAAAATATAGTCCGTTTTTGCTTGAGTGTCTTATTTATTAAATATGTTTTTATTTTTTTAATTTACTAGATATATTATTAATTTTATATAATTAAATAGTTTTTAACAATTTTGCACAACATGATAAATGAACAATAACATACGAAACTATAAGTCTTGAACTATTTGTAAATTCTTTTTTATATTATTATATTATTATGTTATTATTATTATTTAAATTAAAACTAGCCCGTTTTTCAGTTTTAAGTATTAACTTGATTTAAAGTATGTTGTAGCCCTCAACAAAACTTTGTTGCTTTTGTAGATGGATTGTTGCAATTTTGGTTGTTTTAAAATATGTATTAGATAGGATTATATTATTTTTTAGTTGTTTTATTGATATATATTTAATGTGTGTATTATAAATAAAAATTTTAAGAAAGAAAATAGTTAAGTAAAATATTTTTAAATTTGAACTAAAAATACTGTATAAATATTTTAATATTTTTATATTTAAATGGTTTATACTATATGTTTATACGAAAAATGTATATATGTATTTAAAAATCAATTTTTTTTTTCCTAAAGATTTTGTGCATTGACCTGAAAATTTTTAATTTATGCTCTGTTTATTTTTCCAAAATTGTATTTCTGTGATTTGTTCCCAAAATATTTTTTTTATTTCTTTGTAATAAATTTTCTATAGCTTCGATGATTCTTTGCTTTTTGTGTTCAAGAGAATATATTGGGGTTATTTGTTGTTCTTATTTGAGATTTGGGGTAGGGGGTATAAAATAAAGTGTGTGTAATTTTTTGCGTATTTTTGTTAGCAAATGCTAGCTGTATGGTAAATGGTATTTAAAACTGTATGTTCCGGTGTCAGTGTTATTTTGTGTAATTTCGTAGGAGTGTATTTTGATATTTACTTTCAAATTGCTTCGAAAGTCTATATTTTTGTGTGTTTGTGTGTGGGGTTTTTATTTTTATTTGATAACTTTTTTTTTTAATATACTATTTAAATAAATGAAAATCTTTAAATATAAGTTGTTTGTATTTTGAACTTAAGAAATGCTTGCCAATTTGAGTTTCGTTTTAAGTAATGTAAAAAAAATAATAATATTGGTTTTTTGTTTTTTTTTTTTTTTAATTGATTATAAATATTTTTATAAGTTGAAAAGATCTTTTTTTTTTTATTTATGTCTTTACTTTAGCAATAACTTTAATTTCGTAGAAAATTTTGTTGCGTTGTTTTCATTTTTAAAATGTATTAAAATGTTTATTTTTGTTGAGTTTGTACTTTTGGTTCCGAAATAAGTTATGAATTTTGTTCTAAGTTTAATTCTTATATTTTTGCTTTGGTTCATAAATTAGTATTTTGTTTCCATTTAAGTTTATTTTGTTTTCCAAATCTTTAACAATTTTTCTCTAAGTTTCTGCTGTTGTTGGAGTTTCGTTTTTTTAAATTTTATTATATTGTATTAGTTTTTTTTTTGTATTTATTTTTAACAAAAAAAAAAATATTGTCCGTTCTATTGGGTAATAAACTGAAAGTGGTTAAGTTTTTTATATTGGATTCTATTGCTCAATTTTTGTATGGTAAAGTTTATAATATTTCTTGGTCTATTGCGATTTTAAATTATGATGATTAGACCTTATAGTGGAAAAGAGTAAAAAGAGATATTTTTATTTTATTAAACGTTGATTAAAAATAATAGCTTCATGTGAAGAATATTAAAATTCCGTCATTTGTATTTGCATTACTATAGACAGTTGTGTGCGGCTTGTTTAGTTTTATTCACAGAAAACTATAATATAATAATAAACCAAAATATTATAAAATTAAAATTAATTGCCTGATTTAAAATACCTATCAGCAAGAAGTATTATCCATTCTAATTCCTATAAATTTATTTATTTCATTCTATAATGTAAATTAAATATCTTCCAATATTCAGTAAAAATATTTTCGGACGATATTATGTTAAGAACAGATGGGGGTAGAAACAATTTAAATATTTGTATCTCAAACTTTGATTGCCTATTGTATTGTTAATCTTTATATTAATACGTTCAGCATTTTCTAGTAGTTGCTTTTAACTATACTTAAATCGAACGCCCGCCAGTAAAAAATATACCACTTGAAAGCTAAAAATAATTAAAAGTGCCATCAGAAGAAAGTATGTGAATCCGTGGTCTACATGCGTGTAAAAATAGATGGTCGAATTTCGACCACAAGCGGTACTAGTTTAATATAATATATAATTTAAATTTGTTACTATTTCACTCTTTTAGTAACTTGATGAACGTAAATTGAATGTAGCTGGTTTTACGAATTTATAGTCCACATTTTAAAACATTATAGGTACATACCCTTTTTCTATCCTATAATTCATTACCTATTTTAACTTTGAAATATTCGAGTAACCATATTATTGTAGGCATCTTTAAAAGAACAGTTTTTTAAAGGATAGGTAGGTACATAAATTTTAACGTATATTCATCAATTTTGTTGTTATTCCTTACTTCGTTCATTTAAAAACGGCTCACTTGATTCTTCTTTAACTTCTTTCATTTTACATTTTCTACGATTTATTATCTTTTCATTTCTTCTTATAAGAATTCTTTAACACTTAAAGGACAGACAAGACAACAAAAAACACCAAAAGGAAAATCCAACTGTCTATACCTACTTGTAACAAAATGGCGGCTAAATTTTCATATTTTTTGCAACAAAATCGCAAAACACCACAATAACTGATGTATGTATATCCTTAAGAAAAGAGTAAGAATATTTTTAGTAAAAGCCAAGGAGAAGAAACAGTCAGTTTATTTTGAAGGAAGTCCTGCAAATGCGCTTTAAATATGTATTTTATTTCTTGCATTTTGCTTTAGTAGCATTTCCATGTGGGTATTCAAGGTTCAAAATGGCTTCAACGTTAAGATTTTGTGAATTTGAAGAAGACGAAGAAAAAGATAACATATTAAAATAAAGAAAGGAAGAACCTAATAACCGGACATCAAAAGCAAAAATCTAATGAATGGTTGAGAATAAACAAAGACAACAAATGAAAAAGAATTTTGAAGAAAGCACCGGAATTATCTTATAAGTATTTTTTTTTATTTTCAACTTTTTTTTTAATCCACTACACATATATTAAATATATTAAATTTCTCAATTTTGTTGCTAAATTTCATTGTAAGTATAAATCGATTTTTTTTTTAATATTTTAGGTATAAGGTATATCTTCTTTTTATTATTTACATATGAAATTTTTTTCACTGAAATTTTTTGACGGAATTGAAATATTTTCTTCACAATTTAGCACTTTAGGTTGGGTATATTAAATATAATTTTTAAACTTAAACAATTTTTAATTAGATTTGATGGAAATATTTTTTTTTAAAATTTAAGTATGGAAATTAAGTAAAAATAACTTGCATTTATTTATTGTATGGTTGAGAAGAATGGAAAAAAATGTTGCCGGAAAAATATGTTGTGTGTTGTATAACCCAGCTAAAGGCTTATTATGTTTTGTATTGCAATTTTTTAAGCTTGGTATAGTCGATTCCGACATCATCCGAAATCAGCAAATATTTATCCTAGTATTTGTGAATAAAGGCGAACAAATACACGCAGGAGCAATTGATTTTGTGTGTATTTGTAAAGAAAATCAGAAGGAAATACCTACAACGAACATGCAATTGCAATTTTGCAAAATGCATCCACTGGAGTCCCCTTTTGGTGGTACATCGTGTATCGTGTAAGCCTACGCTTTGCCTATGCCCTGTGTCCCATGCCAAGGACGTGCCTGCCCTTCTTAAAGTGGATGCTCAATCAGCCCTGGACACGGACGAATATGGACATGACACCCACCCGTGCCCATGACAACATGGAAAGGGGTATATTTCATCCATCTACAACATGCAAGTAGCCATACCAGCGAGTTGAATGCCTCAAATTGAACCTCACCCCCATAAGCCAAGACTGCATTTTCACATGCAGGCAGACAGGCAAAGTCCATATGCATATTGCATATACTATACTTTGGCACGCACATCACCCTTTCTGTGTAGATATAGGCTGCATGACATCCTCCTGTTCCAGCAATGCTGGCTTGGGGGTAAATATACTTCGAAAAATCTATAGGTAGGTACTCCCTTTTGGTTGTGGTCCGAAAATATAACAGTGGACGGTGTAGTAGACCGACCCCAATGACTTAAACCTGTGTGCGTACGATTCTCGGAGTATATGTGTGGGAAATCTGGTTGTGCGTACGTACGTGCACGCAACGCATAACTAAGGTGGATTTTCGGACAGTATGAGCTTGCTTTTATTCTTCTGTTGGCCGTTCAATTGATATATTGACATTTTACCTTTGTATTAAATTTGGGGGATGAGGTGAGCATGGACGTTCACATATGTGTGCCTTATGCATTTACCAAGTTGCGTCAGTATCACAAGCAAAAATTATGCTGGTGGTTCTTCATCGTGTTATTTTTCAGCGCGGCGTCAAAAGGATGCGCTTCTCTTTCTTTTTTTATATTTAATTTCATATATGAATGTCATCAGTATAGCGGACAAGTACATAAATGACCTTTGCTTCCAATAAAGATTATAGGTTTTATACTAGGTATAACATTTTATACTCATTTTCTTTTTGCAGTCGTTATTTTTGTTTTCCTCGTTATATAGGATATTATTAATGATGTAGGTACAAACCAGAGATATGAAGGTTTGATGTTTATGCATTTAAGCTATGGTCGTTTCTGCCCCTTTATGATTTTTTTTTTCGCGAAAAGGAAGCTATATAATATGGGGATGGAAAAAAAATATAAATGCGCCGCGTATCATGCGTGAGGATTCCGAATACAACTTTAGTAGCTGTATAGGTAGTGTGACGCGAAGAACATTTGAAAATCGAATAGGTATAGTTATAATTACATATGCATAAACCGCCAGAATATTTTAAACTATACCTTCCTACATAAAACATAGATTCATAAATAATGTGGGCGTTGGATGTTTCAGTGGCGGCAGGCGGTCGGAAAATTGATAACGACTTGTCATAGGTATACCTACTTGTGAAGTGTTTAAAAAATAAAAAGACTAATAGAACGTTTTTAAAAGTAGTTATGCAACAATATTTCTAAAGAAATGTAGATTTTCACTTTTATATCTTATATAGTGAAATGGTCAAGAACGCATTAGGAAGGTTTATTCAAGAATCTATACATATGTATATCATACAGTTTTTACTAAACAAAGTTCTTATTGTGAAATCCTATATTTTGTATATACCTGTAGAGATCTTTTGATCTTTCGTTGCTATATACCTACACATGATGATCGAATTAAAATGATATAATGAAAACCTATAGCAATTAAAAAGCCATACTAGAATTTTTGTTCGTTCAATTTAGCGTTTTTCAAATCAGATTTAAGAAAGATTTAATCAAATACTTACTTATATAGGGACCCGTTTGGAGAGGAGTATATACATACATACTGAAATGCACTTTTGATTTCAATTCAAAAAAAGGTGCATATATATCTAGGTGTAGGTAAAATATTTTTTATGAACAAATACCTATACCACTAGAGCTGATGTGCCTGTATTGCGTGTTATAGCTATATTTACATCGTAGGTACTTATATATTTCGAATTAAACATAACCCTTCCCACATCACACGAAAATTGCTATCGCGATATTACGCAACTTTGAATAACGTTTTGTTAAATTTTTAATCAGTGTACCTACCCATATAATAAAAACCTTTGGCGTTTTTCTTTTTGGCCAGAAAGAAATCGGTATTCATCGAAGCATTTTATCAAAAAATTAATACTCAATACTCCTCGCAGACTATAATGAAAAAGCAATAACTGAACCTCATTTTCCACAGCATTCTTCAGTATTGAATCTATCAATTTTATCACACTATATCTATACCTACCTAGTCATCATCAGTTTAAAATTTTCACGTGCTTGAGAGTTCTAATTTTTAAACTGAACGGAGCAACATTTCAGCACTAAGTCTGCAGCCGAAATTTCATATACTCTTTTTCAATTCAATGCATAAATCCACAAACCAGTATGTAACACAGAAGGAAAGTTCTTTTTAACTATAGTGGTCGATAGTATAGTCGATATGAAACTGATGGCTAGTATATACACATTTCGTTCGTATAATATACATATATACATAACAATCGCCGCAGCTGAGGCCCCCAGCATCCTACTTCTGATGCTCCTACTTGAATGCACATTCATGGTGTCGTGTCGGTTCAATTGTTGTCCTTCCGTCCACATTCACATCGATATATTGTCGTTCTCGCTAACTGTTGTAAAATAATCGCATATACATAATAAATGAGTTTTAACACATGCATGTATATCTCACTACTGATGCTGTGATGCTGGCACACACACTTAAGTATGTAGGTAAGTTTCTTTCTAGGTTTATTTAAATGCATTTTATAAAACCAATTTTATGTACAGCACAAGTGGATGCGTGCATGCGTGTAAAATACGCTCTCATATCATACATAATATGTAAGTAGGTATGTATTTAATTTTAATTTTTCATTAATTTTTTTTATTTATAAGTTATGACGACTTCACTAACTATATCAATTTTCCGTTATCATTCTCACGAAATGCATTTTCGCTAAAAAATTCTTAGAACTTTAAAGTGGAACATTCTATTTTATGGTCACATATCCTGTAATATACCTATACATATAAGCCCATAATTATAACATTACTCCAGTTTTTGATGTTGCTTAAATGCTGTTGTTCGTACTAAGAGAATGTCCTTACTCCCTTTGCTATTAGAAACATATGTATATACAAAAAACGAAAATCGTTCAAAATAGGTTCATGACCTTGACATAGGTCTCTTCTATAAGTCTAAGCATTTGATTTGTTATAGAATACAAACATTTTTGACTTTTTTCCTTTCAGCCATTCCCTTATGAAAGGAATGTGTTCATACAGGTTTAGAGAAAAAGATGTTCCAATGTCTTCTCGCTCCGATGTTTTTTTTTTCGTTATTATATATATGGATAGAGTTGAATAAAAGGGAAGAAGGGACGAGATATGTTTTTGTGGGGTAGGTTGGATGGATATGCACACATAACCAACATAGGTATACCTATACACATCTTCCATTTAGAAAGTGATAAAAGTTGTTGTGAGTCTCATGATGAGGATACCGCTTCGTTCAAGGAGCAGTACAAATTTAGACGTCAGCCAAATGGGAGAGTGAAGGAGGTGGTTGTTATAGAAGTTTTAGGTATTTCCCAAAAACTTGTTGGAAGTGACTGACTTTGACCTCGAAACGTACCTATATTCATGATGTATCTGCAAGAGAAGGGAGGGAGTTCGAGTTGCAGAAGTTTGCTTGAGTAGTTATACCTATGTTCACTGAATGCTTTAAATATATCTACATTATACATACCTAAGTATGTATGTACCTTTATTTACAAAATATATTTTATTATTTAGATTGACCTACTATATGTTTCATAGGTACATAATGTATATACCAATATAGACTTGTGTTTTCACAAAACAACCAAAGAAGTCTGAGTTTTCTTGCAAAAGAAACCTTTGCTGATATATTATATGTTCGTAGGTACATTAAGATATTTCAATCACTAGTTGAGATTGTAAACGAAACTTAAAATATATATAGGTAATCTTGATCATTTTTATAGCATAAACCCTTAACACAAGTAATTGTATCAGTAATTAGATATTGCTATACAAAAAAAATACCTAAGGTTTAATCCTTAAACCCCTTGTCAAAGTTAAAATTCTAACAATATGTGTGGGCATTCAAATTTTTTCAGAAATCTATCTGATATAGTCCATGTTAAGCGTTAAAGGACGGCTATAATGGAAACGACAATGTCATTGACTTCACATCCATCTTTTGTTGTATAACCACAAAATCTATTTTTAATAGCCAACTGTCAGCAACTAAAACTTACGAATACATAAAACGAAAATAAAGAAGCTTGCAACTAACATATATACCTATATATGTTTTTAAGTTTAAATGCAAATGATATCGTTCGTATATAAGTGTGAATCTCTTGGGTGTAGGTATATAGATCGTGATGCATTTAACAGAAGTAGATATATACATTTATGTTTTATTAAACAAACAATTAAGCATATACATATGTACATAATGCATAGCGAGTGTCGCTTGTTTATTTTTATTTTGAACGTAGAAAACATATCCTGCAGTTAATTTTCATGAATTATTTATTATACCTAGTATACGTTTAACGAAATTGTATTTTTTGTTTGTGTTTTTTTTTTAATGCATGGTATTGCAATTGCATATAGCTGCATTGAGGGTAGACAACCTGCACATTTAAGTTTATTTACAGCTAAAATATATATGTATTGGCATTTGCCCTCTTAAATAAAGTTGACAGCTACAGAGTGTATAGCATACACAACACAATTTTTGTGATAAAATATAGAAACGCCGCACAATGGGGCAGAATGGCCTTAAAGCTGGCATTAAATCAACTAATACAGCTAGAGGCATGAAATTTTGCATGAACAATCTTGAGACCCATATATGGATAGTTTTGAATCAACTCATGAACACGCCCACTAAAAAACGCCCACTTAAAAAAAAATTTGAAAATAAAGTTAAATCAAAATATGTTTTAATAAACAACTTAAAATAAACATTTTTAAAAAGCTTGTACATTTAAATAAACTTTTATTAATAAATAAGTAATATTACAATATATTTTTAACGACTTTACATTACAGCATTAGGATTCTTCATAATCACTCTCATTAAGTACATTTTCTTCAGTACTTTGGTTTTGTGTTATCGCAGATGGGGATATAAGCAAACTGATGGCTTCTCGGGGTAGATGTTGTAGCTTTTTTTTTGAAATTCTGCACATACAGGGTGGCGCACGAATCGTGCTTCAAAAATAAAACGTAATAACTTTTTTTCTGTGTGAGTAATCGGCTTATTTTTTTTTTTTTATTTTGTAGGTTACTATTTAGATTTATAAAAATGGATGCTTGGGATACGGAGAAAAGAATTTGGATAGTGCAACGGTACCATGCTTTGCAGTCCGTCATTTTCGTCCAAAGGGAATTTAGGCGGGAGTTTGGCGGTAATCCCCCGAGTAGATGGACCATTATGAGGTTTGTAAACATGTTTGCCGAATCTGGAAGCATCGCACGAAGGCCGTACCATCGAGATGCCAATGTTCGGGTTCAGGATACAATCGCAGCAGTAGCATCTGCAATACAGGCCAATCCGAACGTTTCGACCCGAAACTTATCGGGGCAAATTGGAATTAGTAGACGGTCATTACAACGGATACTTCATGACGATTTAAACTTGTTTCCGTACAAAGTCCAAATTACTAGCAAGTTAAACCCTCAGGATTTGCCTGTTCGCCTGGAATTTTGCCAAAACATATATCAATGGCCGAAGAAGACAACACATTGATCAATTGTTTGTTCATGTCTGATGAGGCCCATTTTGATCTTAACGGCAATGTAAACAAGCAAAATTGCCGTATATGGAATGAGTCTAATCCAGAAATGCTCCATGAGACGGAACTGCACCCAGAACGAGTCACTGTGTGGTGCGCAGTTTCATCAAGGTGTATTGTCGGGCCGTACTTCTTTGAAGAAAACGGTGTAACCGTTACTGTCAATGGGGACCGTTATTTAAAGATGTTGAAGGAGTTTTTTTACCCAGAACTGCGCCGAAGACGTATACCATTCAACAGCGTTTGGTTTCAGCAAGATGGAGCAACTGCAACAGTTATGGCGGAGCTAAACAAAAAATTCGCAAACAAATTAATTTCTAGGAACTCCACTCTTCGCTGGCCCCCAAGGTCACCTGACCTGACTGCACCAGACTTCTTTTTATGGGGTTATGTCAAGCAAGAGGTGTATAAAACGAAGCCCAGGAATTTAACTGAATTAAAGCAGTCCATAACGACAATAATTGAGGCGATCCCAACTTCAACTCTTCAGGCCGCAATGAATAATTTTTTGACCAGGTGCCGCATATGCGTGGGACAGCGTGGAGGTCATTTGCGGTCTATAATCTTTAAAAACAACTAACTATTTAAAATAAAATTTAATTTTCTAACCAATAAAAAAAAAATAAATGAAATACATCGATTAAAAAAACAGTTATTTGAATTTCTTATTGTAGCACAATTGGTGCGCCACCCTGTACTTGTCAAAACAGGATCAGATGACAACAGAAAAAAATTGAATACGTCTTCATTCGTGTTTTCTCGACTGTTTTTTCTAGAATGATGTTCTCTGTATTTTTTAAAGTCTTTGTTGCGGGCTTCCTGAGCTTCTTCACTTAGCTGTCCAATAGGTAATAAGGCAGTTGATATTATTTCGTTCCCATGGATTAAGTACTTATGAACGGTAGGTGGCATATAGTACCAGGGATATTTACTCACGAAGTGCTTCGCAGTTTCATGCGAGAATTCTCGAAATTTAAGAACATCAACTTCATGACCACATGAAACTACTATCATTATTATGTGCATTTTTTTTATTAAGCTTACATCAATCTTTGTAATATCAGCAGAAATCTCAGCATTTTCAAAAAATCGTCTAGCTGTGTTCCCATCATTCGAGTTTCCGAACCCTGGCTTTGGTTTGTCTACGATCAAACCCAAACGCTCTCGAAACTGCCTTTGAATTTCCTTCTTTGTGTATGCAACAATTTTTTTATGTTCCTCGCCTCTAGCTTGCCATTGTTTTATTCTTAATTTATAAGACAGATGAAGGAGGCATTCAAAAAACCGTATCCATCCGTGCAATACGGACAAACCAAATTGGAGATTTTCTGTTTTGATCGGCCTTTTTAACATGGCATCAATAGAATTAAATTCTTTTGATGTGGCATTACATATATAGCACTTTTGTGTAGAAGAGTTTTCTGTTATGGCATTGCACACTTTTCCATCAATCATGGCAAAAATCCAGTTGTGGTTAATGAACAAAGTTTTTGTGTCTACCTGAACGAGTCTAGGCTGGAGCTCCTTAATTTGTTTATCGACTCTTTTTTTTTCTGCTACTGATACTTCCGTGGATTCTTTTAAAAACTCAATTTTAAGTGGCCTACAGTACCTGGTTGACCCCGGACGAGGATTTTGCCAAATTATTTTTGCACCGGACACCAATCGTAAAGGTACGAGGCAAGTAATAAAAACAGCTGAATCATCGGCGTCCAACCCATGAAATGCTTGTTTATATGAACTATGCCCAGAACTTCCATCAAAGCCCCACTTAGAATATAAGCATACATTTTTCAATTCTTCAGGTGAAAGTGAATCTATAACTTCTTTTTGGACAATAATCAGACGTTCGATAGTTAAATTGAGCAAACTTTGCAAATCAGTTGCAAATCATTACGTTCAAATTTTCGTGGGGCTAAATACATACTACTTACCTACCTATTTTATTTAAATTGCTTATAAAAAAAAAAAAAATGTGAGTGTACAAATTATTATAAAACTTGTACAAACGTGTAGGTACAAACGAATTGCAAAAGATTGCATTTAACAGCGTAACTTCTGTATACGATTTCATTTACACTCGAACTTAGTATACTAGGCTTAATAAATAAAATGAAATTAAACTGACTTAGGTAGCAATATTTAAAAACAAATGTGGAAGGATGGAACCGAAATAACTAACGTCTGCAGAGCCAGGATGTTCGTTTTCCACTTTGAGAGGGTTAAAAACTTGGCTGAGGGCCATAACAACTGCCTTAACGGATAAGCTTGAAATCGAAATCGATGTAATCCCTGAAGATATGGTGAATAAAAAAAAAGGAGAATGGAATTGAGTTTTTCACCAAATTTTACTACCTACATTACTATTTCTAACTAAAAATATCAAAAATGAATTAAATTCACTCCATAACTTCGGGAGTGTGTTTTGTGTTTTTTTCTTTTTTTACTTCTTTTTCATATAAGATGGTTAATAATTTGAAAGTTTTTCATTTTCGTGCTAGTTTTGTTTTAGTGACACCATAAAAAAACTTCTTCCAAAATTGGAGTTGAACCCCCCCCCCCAAAAAAAAAAATCCAGCGTACGCTAATGCTCCCAGCTCCACATTGAATTTAGAAACGAATTTTTGTTTCTGTTCATTTTCTCAGCCCGTTTTCGGGGCTTGAGTCGGATTTATTATATATGAATATATACACTTCTCTCGCAACGTTAGTTTTGAGATGATGTATATAATGTCAAGGAAATAATATCAAAAAGAAAATGTCGGATGAAAAAGCCTGACCATTCAATTTTCCCCATATCGAATCATGCTGCAGAAAATTTATATTCTACACTGAAAATAAATTCCTAGGTAATATTGATAAACAAATTTTTGTGGACTTCAACAAAACAATTTTATCGTTTTGATAAAATTTTATCAATATAATCAAATAATTTTATCTATTTCACAAAATTTTAATAATTTTCATCAGTGTGATAAAAAATGCACAACGAATAATATTTTCAGTTTAACAAAACACGTTTTGTTACTATAACAAAACTAACTTCGGGTCCCAAAAATTTGAATAGTTAATTAAAAATAGAAAGAAACCAAAATTTAAAAAATTTATGCCATGAAAAATCATTATAAAAAATGTACAAACGATTCCAATGTATTAAAAAATTTTGACAAAATTTTTTTGAAAAAAAATTTTGTGTCAAAAAATTTTGGGACATGTAGAAACTAAAAAAAAAAAGACAAACGTGTACAAACGATTATCCATCGAATTGCATTTCCAGATTTTTTAAATCAATACGTTCAAATTTTCGTGGGGTTAACTTCGTGTCCCAAAATTTTGAATAATTAATTAAAAATAGAAAGAAACTAAAATTCAAAAAATTAACGGCATGAAAAATCATTATAAAAAATGTACAAACGATTACATTGTGTCAAAAAAAATTTACAAAATTTTTTTGAAAAAAATTTTGTGTCAAAAATTTTTGGGACATGTAAAAACTAAAAAAAAAAGACAAACGTGTACAAACGATTATCCATCGAATTGCATTTCCAGATTTTTTAAATTAATACTTTCAAATTTTCGTGGGGCTAAATACATACTACCTACCTACCTATTTTATTTAAATTGCTTATAAAAAAAAAAAAACGGTAAGTGTACAAATTATTATAAAACTTGTACAAACGTGTAGGTACAAACGAATTGCAAAAGATTGCATTTAACAGCTTTTCCCAACTCGAAAGTCGGGCGGCCAACTTCGGTTTTTTTTCGATAATTTTGAATAGGTATAGATAATTAATTAAAAATAGAAAGAAACCAAAATTTAAAAAATCATTATAAAAAATGTACACACGATTCCACAGTATTAAAAAATTTTACAAATTTTTTTAGAAAAAAAATTTTGTGTCAAGAAATTTTGGGACATGTAAAAACTAAAAAAAAAAAAGACAAACGTGTACAAACGATTATCCATCGAATTGCATTTCCAGATTTTTTAAATCAATACGTTCAAATTTTCGTGGGGCTAACTTCGTGTCCCAAAATTTTGAATAATTAATTAAAAATAGAAAGAAACTAAAATTCAAAAAATTAACGGCATGAAAAATCATTATAAAAAATGTACAAACGATTACATTGTGTCAAAAAAATTTACAAAATTTTTTTTCAAGAAAATTTTTTTGAAAAAAAATTTTTTGTCAAAAATTTTTGGACATGTAAAAACTAAAAAAAAAAAGACACACGTGTACAAACGATTATCCATCGAATTGCATTTCCAGATTTTTTAAATTAATACTTTCAAATTTTCGTGGGGCTAACTACATGCCATTTTATTTAAATTGCTTATAAAAAAAAACGGTACGTGTACAAATTATTTTAAAACTTGTACAAACGTGTACAAACGATGTACAAACGATTGCAATTACCAGCTTTGCTCAACTCGAAAGTCGGGGGGCCAACTACATGCAAGCGAATAAAATAATTTTATTTTTCTAACTTTAATTTATTTTTATGTTAAATCTATTTTCTTGGGAAAAATGCGAAATTGAATAAACAAACAAATATCAACAGACAACAACACAGTTTTTGTCACGATCTCAATCATTTTACAGCTGTAATAGTGCTAAGGGATTTTTTTCGCGATATTTAATAAAACAAAGAGTGTACAAATGGTCAGCTTTTTTTGTGGAAAATAAAAAGGGACAAAATTGGACTTTTTGGAAATGTAAAGGGATTTTTTTTAAAAGCTGCAATAATTGGTGTGAGTGCGTATTTTGTTGCATACACATAATAGGTACCTACATATCACAGGATGTCGAAAACAAATTACCTCATTCCAGGATCGTAGACAAAAATTGGAATATGTACCTACCTACCTATACTATCTTTCTCGTTTTCGCACGACATATGAAAAAAGTGCGCGTACCCAGCATTATTTAATTCTTGGACTATTGGATATGCATTGTATTTTAATATGGTGGTGGTGTTTTTGATGCTTCCATCTCGTTCTGGAGCGTAAACCTCATACACATATAGGCACAAAAGGCTGAATTGCCTTATTTGCTGACTCTTTCGGGAGTTTAAATGCAATTTCATTAATCTGCATTTTGTATATTGTATAGATTTACGGGGGCAGGGAGGGTTAGGAAATTAAGTGTAAAATGCAGGCAGATAAATGTTATTATCAGGGTTGGAAATAGTTGAAAAAAAAAAATGAAATGAATAAAATGGCTGGAAGGCGATGAAAAGTGGGTATATGTATACATAAAATGTATGTATTATGTATACTGTCTAAGTACATAGGCAAATGTATTTCGTGCATTCACGTATTATATATTTAATATTTTATTGTGATATTCGTTATAGGTACCTACTATAAAACATTCATTGGAAACATCGATTTTTTATTTGATACGAGCAATATAATACGTCCATATATAGTCAATACCTACATTGAAGCATGTTGTAAGATTATCATATCATTATACCTATTCCTTTAATAATAAAAAATGTATTTGTTTTTAAATTCTTTATTTATTTTTTGGCTAAACCAGATATTATTACTATAAAAGAAAAAATATTTATTATTTTAAATATAAATTAATTAAAAATATATAATATATAAGTTTTATTTGGAATGATTTTTAAAAATGAATAAACTGGAACAGCTCAGATGTTTCTTAAGACCCCGCCAGCATGGAAATTACTACATCATAAGTAGACACCAGACATATTTTAATTATTTTAAAAAATATAAGTTTTATTTGTATAATTATTTTTAAAATGAAGAAATTGAAACTGCGTCCTGTTAATATGCTCCAGATTTTGATTGAGAACCCGCAACTAGGAAAATTTCTACGCCGTAAGTTTAAATAAAGTATGATCCACATATACTTGATATATCTGTAAGAAGAGAAAAAACACATTATCGTAAATATGAAGAAGCATGTTGAACTTTTATTGAAGAAAAAGAATCAATTTTATATAATCTAAAAATTTTCTTTTCAAATAATAAAACCTAACCATATTTAGGAATCATCTGAAGGGTGGCAAGCAGTGCTGGATTTAGGCTTAGGCCCGTGAGGCCCAGGCCTAGGGCGGCACAAACCTAGGGGCGGCAAAATCCGAAGTGAATCTCAATCGGCAAAATTTTCGGGCAAAAATTAAATAAGAATTCATAATATAAACCAGCGTTCCTCAAGGTTGGCGCTAGTGGTCCACAGAGGGGGGCAACAGACCTGAGAATATTTTTTGGTGAAAAAGTAGTTTAGGTGGACGATGAATGATTTGTTGATAAAGTTCAATTTTATTAAAAAAAAATTGACAAAATTATATTTTTTATTTTATCTCTTTCTTTATAATTGATTAATTATAGGTGAGCAATAAATGAATTAAGTTTGAAAATTTATGAAATTATTAACTATAATAAAAAAAAGAATCGGTCACTGACTCACTCATTCATTAATCTGATTCACCATTGTACAGCTTATACTATAAGTATAAAAAATATGTAAACAAAATTTTTAAAATGGAATCTTAAGTAAGGCGTGAGTTATAGCGATCAGGAAAAACCGTCAGGAAAAGTTGAAACAGATGGAAACAGGAATCTTTTCCTTATGAGCGTTTATAGCGAACACGAAAATTACGTCAGTGAGGAGGCTGTCGCCTGTCATTCAAGATTTCCTGATTGAAATGCAAACGCTTTTTTTTTTCCTTCCACTAATCTGTCAATGGAACAAGTAAAAACTGGAACGCAAATAATTGGAACGATTTGTTTCATTTTGATCGAAATGACAATCAGCTGGCAAGGAAAATGAAATTCAGTCAGGAAAATAAATAAATACATTTATCACAAAAAATATTTGTTCAATTGAGAATTATATTGACACAAAAAATTCTGTGAGTTATTTGCCATCGATTACTCCCTCGAATGAAAACCTAGTAATTAATTTTTTTGAAAGTTTTCCCAGTTTCGTTTTCCCTAGGGCGCCAGTTATAGCGATCAGAAAAACCCATCCGAAAAACTTGAAACAGTTGATTATTTTTTCTGATGGTTGTTAACAGCAATCAGAAAACATATGTCAGAAAAAGTGAAGCAAACCGAAAACAAACACACAGCCGCCAAGACTTTTTCTGATTGAAATGTCAGAAAAAAAATTTCGAATGGAATTCTTTCAGTGGAACAGAAAAAAATTGGAACACAAATCAGTGCAACGATTTGTCCCCTTTTCTGTCAAAAAGCAATCAGCTGATACGAAAAATTAAATTTCATCCGAAAAACAAGTAAATCCATTTAAAAGATAAAAATATAAAGTTTTGGCAATTTTTTTTTTCGCGAAAAAAATTTAGGCTGAATTACTCGTCGATTGATATATCATTTGGTTATCAAATCGAATTGAAAAGTAATAAAAACTTCAATCGATTTTTTTTCGGATGGTTTTTTCTGATCGCTATAACTGGCGCCTAAGGTAAAATAAGATAAAACTGGTCATGGGTTCAAAAACTATATCTTCTAAACGGAAGTTCGTGCAATATTAATTTATTTATATGTATATAGGGTAAATGTGGGCTAGATGGCATACATTTTTTATGCAAGAAATAAATTACGATGACGTAATCGATGCTTTTGCTCGAACAAAAGCCCGAAAGAAGAAAGTTTCCAATTAACTAATAATAATAAAAAAAATATATACAGTCGACTCTCCCTAAGTCAAAATTTTCACGGGATACCAAGATTTGTTCGAGTTAGAGAGAGTTCGGCTTAGAGGGAGTTCGACCTATGAGAATGGTTTTTGTATGGAAAATTGAAGGGAATGATAAAAAATGGCGACAAAATTTGAGTTAGAGAGAAATTCGACTTAGAGAGAGTAAGACTCAGGAAGAGTCGACTGTATTTTAATGTTTTTTAATGTTGTTAATTAATTTTAATCAAAAACAAATTATTTACGTACTTAATAATATTGAATCACAGGGTTTGTTTCTTGGGTTTGTTTCTTGCTGCCGTATAATGTATGGGGGTATCAGCCCCCTACATCCCCTCTCCTGATGACGGTCGTGGTACAAATTTATGAGATGTATTGCCATCGCGGTCCCTGATACGTGTGCAAGTTTTTCAAGTTAATCGGCTTTTAGAAGTTGTTGAAAATTACGTTCACTGATTCCATTATGTACATATGTACATACCTACATAATATATACATTTGTACATACCTGCAACATGTGTAGGCCATCCTAATAAAAGCGAGTTAAAAATGTTCGGGTGTTTTCTGGCAGCACAGAAAAAAGGCTCTGCAAGAACGATTAAGAATAAAGGTAATTAGTAGAATTAAAAAAAAAAAAATCAAGGGGGGGCGGCGTACTCAACAGGGCCTAGGGCGGCAGCAAACCCAAATCCGCCACTGGTGGCAAGGGAGCTTTGAAGGAATATAATAATAACATAATATAACGAAAAAGTAACTTTTTAACGCCTGCAATAATTACATTTTAACGGGAGATATAGAGAGATTATAGATTATGCTAAAGTTCAATCTTGTTTCAAGAAGAGTTTCGAAAAAATTTCATTAGGTAGGTATCTACCTATACTTAACGCGTAGTTAATATTTTAGTTTTTATTGTTATTTTCAATTGGTGGGTAAGTATATGTATACTATATCGACTCAATTTACCTATTATATAACTGCGACCTGTCACTGCAATGCAGCTGCACACGGAATTAATATCAAATTTTGAAAAGGTACTTTTTCATACTATTAATTTAAATTATCTTCCCCTATAGCGATGCAGAAGAAAACTTTACATCTCATGATGGGCCGAAAGTAGGTACATAATCCTCAATTTAATTTCACATCTGACGCTATTCGGACATGTGATCAGCAACCACATTAAGAATAGGGTATACACATAGCCAGTTTGCGATCAAATGACCGAGTTTACTTAACACCCATCATCATAGGTACATATCCTTGATGACGGAACCCTTTCTATTTTCTCAGTCTATTTGAATCCTCACCTTGCATCAGCACATCCGTTATTCTTCTGGAAGCACATGGTCAGGCAAAAAACAACAAAAGTAGGTAGAATACAAAAATTTCAAATTGAAAACCATACATATGTATATTCAAATGCATAACACTCTAGCCTCATCGGTCACCCTTTTTCATGAAAAAAAAGTTTGAATAAATTAAGATTTTTTTCATTACAAACTAGACACCACTGGGACGAATGTCAAGGGATGAATGAATCAAAATCACATGAACAAATGTCTAATGGACAACGGTACATCTTCCGGTGTGCATATATATTCTATGTTCCAATATATGTATATGTATGTCTATATCCTGTTTCATAAAACTCTTTCTGCTCCCTGTTCGCTGTCCAAATTTAGTCCTTTTTTATTTTTTTTTATATAAATAGCCACACAGGGACGAAATAAAAAAATAATCCCGTTAAAGGAATGCACTGGACCCTTTATCTTGTCTCAATCATCATTTTTTGGGAATGGGGTTAAAAAGATACACGGCGCGGCGATAGTTTCCCTTTTAGTTTTCAATTGACTCTATATGGCTACCTGAAAGTGAGCGCGACAAATAAATTAGGGAGTCCGGTACGGAAAGACACGGGAAATATAGCAGCATGCATTGTAAAGTACCGTTTTGTGAGTTATTATCCTGCCCTTTCGTTCGATTAAGATACTTGTATTTTCCATAACGGCTGGTGTTAAGTTGACATATAATGTAATTTATGAATTTGTTAATTCATGCTTTGTATATGCTTCGAAAAAAGTAAAGTTGACCTATAGGTATATGCAATTATTTATTCAAGAATTAACGTTAAATTTCTTCTTTCTCATATGCGGCATCTTTCATTATATCTTCTCAAAAAAAATTTGTTTTTATGGTTGCGGCCACCGTCTTTCTTTTGGATAAACCTCTCGTTTTAAATCTTTCTATTTTTTCGTCAATTGATTGAACTATCTAATCTTTGATTAGAAAACCTGGCAGGAATTGAAATTTGAATTTCACTTCGGAGCTCGGACGGATGCAGAAAATCACTCGCCTAAACTGATGGCCAGCGTTAGAACCTTACTCCAATCGGAGCAAATTTACTCCAATTTTATGAACGAAAATAAATCTACTCCACCAATCCGTTTTTTTTTGATCTACCTACTCCTTTTTTCCAAGCTGAAATATGTAAAAATTCTTTAACCAAACCACACGGAAGGGAATGACAGCACTGTGTTATTCAATTTTGTATAACCAAACCAACTCTGATTGTTTGAATCTAAAATTATTTTCTGTTCTGAAACGAGTCAGTTTATGTGATATATATTTTTTTTTTTGAAAAATATTTATATTTCTTAAAATAAATATACTGTTCAAAATAGCAGTTTTTGAAAACTTGGGTTTTTCTTTCTTTTTCAAATCTACTACGGAAATTTTCGATTTACTCCACTTTTTTTTTACAAATCTGCTCCGCAATTTTACTCTACTAATGAGGTTTTTACCCATCATGGCTTTATTTGATCGATATTAATTATAGAGATATAAGTCGCGTCGAATCGGTCGTGTTTACTGTTAAGTCGTTGTGTCGTATCAGAAGCCACTGTAAATCGTGTGCATGCATCGGAGTGCGGTGGTGTCCGAGGGTGGCTAGCTCTACTTAAAATACTTAGTAGTTTTCCTGTTTCAATATTAATGTCAATCAATTATTATTATTCGTTAAATGAAGCTGATAAGTTCATAAAATTATGATGAACTCCTTAAGAACAAAAGGTAAATGGTTAAAGACGCTTTTACTGTCCATATTTTCTCTCTGTCTAGCTGAACTATCGACAGTCGTATTCAGGAGGAGTTTTTAATTACATGGTTTTAATACGACTCTATATACTTTTACTCGAACCTTCAATTTTGTATTGCAATTCACAAATATTTATTGAAATAATTTTAAATATTATTTCCAATTTAAAAGTGCAAAGATTTACAAACAGAAACCTATAGGTTCTTTGTTTATATAAATGTAATGATATCAGAAAAGGTCAGTTTAGCGCGCGTTTCTTTGTGAATCACTTCTCTCTGTTTCGTGGTTCAGGTTCAATGCTATCCCCGGGTGTTCACTGTTACAGATGTTGATTGCCTTACATGTTCTTACATACAATTGCTTGTACCGTTTAGTCCACCTGTTTCACCTCAAATGTATCCCTTGCCTTGTGTCAATATCGCAGGATCTTTAAAATCGTCTTAGTAAAAAAAGATCTCAGCGCGACGTATAGGTAATTACAGGAAGGTATTTTTTTTCTCTTCGTACCTACCTATACTTTGTATCCTTCATATCCTATGTTTTTCTTTCTTTGATGAAGTGTATCCTCTGATACAGTTATCCCTCGATTGCCTTACCTTTGTATTGTTCCGTTTCGATATAGAAATATAATTTATTTTACCGCGAGATACAAATATTTTTAACCGCAGACCGACCATACATGAGTCCTTGAGGTTTAACCCTTTTTTAATAAAAAAATAAAAGAGTCAAAATGCAATAATAGTATAAAAACAAAAAAGGATAAGTATCAGTTAGATGTTCTTCGAACAAAGGGAAGCAACGGTAAATTTTGTTGCTTTTCATATAGGTACGTGGTGGAAACATACAAACACCCGGTCAACATTATATGCGGTTACAAGCTGAAGTTTTTGTTCTAGATATTATGCATTGTAGAATACCTATACATAATATATGAACGCTTTGACCAATATCTGTTTTCTTTTTCTAGGAAAACAAAAAAATGGGCTTAAAGAAGAATGTACACAAATTTTAGTAAGCGAAAGGGTTAAATTTCGCTAGTGTTAATAGTTTGTAATTGGTAAAAAAACACATCAATTGAAGACTGAAGTGACGAACAGATCATATTGTAGGTACGAATGCTTTTTTGTTTTAACAATAGTACCTTTAAACTAAAATTATTTTAAAATTAAGTCCTTCAAAGGGAGCAAATAAATTAATTAATGATGTACCTTCATGTGTACGTAATAGCGAAATATTTATTTTTGCACAGAAGATTAAATCTGTAAATGATCGTTTACTTCTTCAAGATGATATTAATAGTTTTGTTTTATGGTGTCAAAAGAATGGTTTGAAGCTCAACCCAACCAAATGCCAGGCAATAACTTTTTCAAAAAAACGAGTTCCCAGTTTGTTTAATTATAAAATATCGCAACATATTTTACTTCGTGTCCAAAGTATTAAAGACCTCGGAGTTCTTTTTAATTCTAAACTAGATTTCACAGGGCACATTAATTTAATCGTGAACAAGGCCTACGCCATGCTAGGCTTTATGAAAAGATGGGCCAAAGAATTTTAGGATCCATACGTTACTCTCGCCCTTTACAATTGCATAGTTCGTCCCCATTTAGAATATGCATCGCAGATTTAGACACCTCTTTACGAGGTCCATAAGAATAGGATAGAAGCAGTACAGCGTAATTTTATTCGTTTCGCGTTGGGAGGGTTGCAATGGTCTGATCGTTATAACCTTCCTCCGTATGAACATCGGATTAAACTTCTCCAGATTCAAACTTTGTCACAGAGGAGGCTTAATAATGATATTGTATTTATTCACCAGCTATTAACTGGTGTTATTGGTGCACCTGAATTATTAAATTGTATAAATTTCAATTATTGTAGAGGAACTCACAACCTTCGTGGTTTTGATCTGATGAATCTACCCCGCCAGAGAACTAACTATGGATTGCATGAACCTCTAACTCGTGTGTGCAAACTATTAAATTTGGATGATAATCTCTTTGATTTTAATATTAATAAAATTAAACTTAAAACTGTATTGAAGATTAGTGTACCACTCTTTAAAATGTTTGTACTTAATAATTTAAATACGTGTTTTTAGTAATTGTATTAGTTTATTTATTTTTGTTTGTATTCTTTTGTTTTCATATTTTGATTATAATTATTTATTTAGAGTGCGTTTGTTGTAGTTATTTGCTTACTTACTACTAACACTGCACTAAGTGATGAGCCAGTGTTCACAAGTTTGTGTTGGCAAATCTTTGGTCACTAGTTGTAGCTTGCCTTAAGCTCTCTTCGATAAAGATCTGATAGTGTGAAAAAAATAAAAAAAATAAATATGCACGTATGGGTTGCTATTTTAATTATTTGATTTATATAATGTTTTAAAAAACAAATCCTTAATAGTCAGTTTAAGCCAGAATAGGTACGTTTCACTGGAACACCATAATTGCAGACAATTATTGTTGCTGTCAATTAGGCGAATGAAGGAAAATGAAGATTGATTACAATGACAACTGGAACTAGTTTTATGTAAGCATAATGCATTACGTTTTACATCTGAATTTTCGGAATTTTAAATTTTTCGAGCTTCTGATTGGCCAGCTGTCATACAAAATTAAATGACTTTTAGTTACTTTTGTGTCGAATTCCTTTCAACATTTTTTTCTAAAAAGAATCGATTTTTTTCTGTCGTTGAAAGGAATACGAAAAGACGAAAAGAATCGATTTTTTTTGTGACTGTGTGTGTGGCACTTGACAGCAGCAATTTTGAAGTAAAATGTTCAGAAAATATTCAATTTGGAAATTATTATTATTATTAATTGAAAAACAACGCACAAATATTTACTATAAAATATAAAATTCATCTAAAATTCGTTGCAACCAAAAAGACCGCAGCATTCAATTTGACATTTTAGAAATTTTAAATCTTGCTAGTGTGTGTGCGTGCAAATGGGTGTGAAATCTCTCTTGAATCCTGCAAAATTAGCAAGATTTGTTTTGACAGAAAAAATTCGATTTGTTCAGAAAAAAAAATCGATTCTTTTAGAAAAAAAATCGATTCTTTTGTTGAAAGGAATTCGACAGTAGTTACGTTTAGTTTAGCTGAAGCATTGCACATATAAAAGTTGAACTTCATAAAGTCTTGTTGGTGGTTGATTTTTTTAGGTTTTGTCGTGAAAATTCAATACCTACTTATTTAAATGAAGGAACTTTTTCTTTTTGTTTAGTGAATTTTTAAATCAACAATTTTTATATTGATGTTTAGAAAGTTTTTCTATGTTTTTGTAACTCATACATATCAATAAAAAGACTTTAAATGAAATTAATAAAACCTGTTGCTGATTTAGTTACATATATTTTCATCCTCAATGTTTAATTAATGAATGTTATTAAAGTTCTATTTTATTTCGCTTCAATGTAAATCCTTTAGGTAAATGCAGGAATTTGACACAATGACTTTCGGCTGAAATTTCAGATTTTTTTTGCGTTCAACGACATAAATTCAGAAATCTGAAAATTCAGATGTAAGGCGATTTTTTTTTGAACTCACCCAATGATCTTAATGTTTCCATTCAATTTTTATTTAAGAACTCAAAACGAGGTATTCGATTCTATAAATCGATGGGAATTTTCAGTAGCAATTTCATTTATGAGGAGTTGAATATGCGTAAATTGCATTTTAATCGAACAATTTTGTTTGAGTTAAAAGGATTTACTAAAACGGAGTTCAGTTAGATCGTTGCTACAAAGATAAAAATATAGTACCTATTCAAAGCCAAACGGGACTATACGCATTGATGCGATTTATATACCACTTTTTTTGGAGGATTTTTGAATTCATACCAAATTCACCCCGGAAATAAAAAAATTGACTACTATTTTCTAAAAAAAAAAATATTCAATTTGGATAGATTTTTTTATCAAGTACGTATACAAAATTTTAAGCTTTAGCTGAATTTGATAGCTATTCCTGCAACCTGGTTATATAGTTAAATAAAATTAAAGCTTGATTGAATTTATTTATTTATGCATTCATTTATTCACATAGGTAACTAAAGGCTAGCTCTTAGACTAGCTACTTAGGTATAAGTATATAGTAAAATTAAATAATTGAGTAAAAATTTGATATAAACTTAGTTTAAAAATGTAGTGATTGGTCAAATAAGTTAGTGCATCTTTTATTAAGAAGATTAAATAATTTTAATATTTTATCAGAGAAAATCTTTCATAATTAGTTTCGTAAAAGTTTCTCTGAGGAATATTAAAATTTATTCGGGACAAAAACGAAACTTAAATAAGAAAGTCTGCTCTCTAGCCTATAATCATAGTTAATAAGTTTTAGTCTATTTATGTATGCGAGGAGCTCGTAGGGATTTTTCCAGCGTAAGCAGCTCCTAAGGCAAACCACACAAATCTTTTTTGGACAAGTTCCAGTGTTGCTATATGACACGAATATAATAGGGTGACCAAACCTGGCAAATACATTCAAGAATAGGTCGAACAAATGTTTTGAAAAACGGTTTGTTGTAACATATGACTCTCTTTATCCATCCAAGTGAATCTATTTGATATGGAGTTGATGTTTTGAACGAATTCAAGCTTAAGATCCAATAAGATACCAAGGACAAATACATTTTTCACACATGATAATGCAATTCTATTTAACGAATAATATAAAAAGGAGTGACTGAAAGTTTTCTTGTAAACTTCATAAAATTACATTTACTGATATTACAAGACAAACAGTAACGTATACATCCTGTCGAAAAATGAATTAAGGTCACATTCACAATCACGAATACTAGAAATGGTTTCAAAGATTGTAATATCTTACATCGTCCACATAAAAGAGACAATTAGAATGCTTTAAGACAGATGGTAGGTCATTGATAAATAAAAGAGGGCCTAAATGGCTGCTCTGTGGTATATTTGCAGTAAAATAATTTTGTAATTTTATTTTAAATAACACTGAGAAAGATCTGTTTAATAAATAAAATTAAAGCCACAAAACGAAGTTTTCACTCAAACCAAGCTTTCTTAGCAAGATCGTATGAGAGAGTTTGTCAAACGACTTACTAAAGTGTGTAAAGACGCATTCTACTTCTACCTTTTTCTTAAATGCATAAATACAAACTTCGATTAACCTCACAAGAAAGGTCACAGAAGAGCGATCTTTCGTGATTCGGGACAGTGACAGATTTAACATAGAAAAAGCTTTGAAATAACTGAATAATCTAGTTAGAGGCCTATATAGTTTTAAATTTCGTCTTTTCTTCCCTTGTAGAGGGATTATAAAAGACTTTTTCCAAATGCAAGGAAATTGACAAGATAACAAAGAACATTTCAAAAGAGTGGACAGCGGTAGAAGCAAATTATCGAAATTTTGAAAATAAAATTTTTTTTTTTTTTTAATTTCAAACTTCAAATTTCTCAAAAACTTAGATACATTTTAGCATCAGGTTTTCTTTTTTTTATTGAAAATTAATAAGAGCATTGATTTTTGAAAACAAAAATTATAAAATTTTTAAAAATATAATTTTTTTTTTTTTTTTTTATTTCGAGTTTGAAATTTAATTTTTCAAAAACTACTCACTAATACAACGCAATTTAAAATTAAAATTAAATAAGATATGTTTGGCTTTCCAAAAAGGTATTGTAAGTTTAACCGTTGTTTTTTAATAATTTTTTTTCCGTTTTAAGTCAATTTTTTTTTAAAAATTGCCCCTGCCGCCTTAACTCAATCTACTCGCTCTAGCTTTTTGGTGCACCTTATACCAATCACTCTGTATATTCATCCTCGACCATATGTTGATGCTCGAAAAGATGAACAATTTGAAAAGATGAACGGGCCCTGTTTTATATCTTTTCATCGTTTCGAGATTCTACTGCATCACAGTTTAAATTATCACAGATGTTAGTATCGCAGTTGAATGCACTGAAAGTCTGAAAATAGTTGTTGGACTTAAGAACAGACGGATGTGGACTATTTATAAATTTCCAAAAGCATTTCGGATTCATTTTAAGATCTCTTTGTACCTTCTGCAAATAGTTAAAATATTTTAAACTTAAAATTCTATTGAAATTTTCACGAGCATGACAGAAATTATAAAAGTCAGCTTTACTTCTAGATAGTTTGTAAATTGACCATAACTTGTTTCTAAGATTTTTAAGGCTTTTAATTTCACTATTGTACCAACTACCATATCCAACAATAGCTATTCCTTAAACCTGGTTATATATGTTGAATAATTTGTATTGTGTTGTAATCGGGAATATATAATATGTTTACTATAAATATTAAACAAAAAATTTTCTTAACTAACGTTAAAATATTCAACAAATCAGACAAAATATTTAGCTTTTCCAACGAAAATCTAAAGTCAATTAATTAAAAAAAAAAAAAAAAATGCAGGCGGTAGGATATTTTTCCGCTTATATAGTACCTCCAATTTTTCAGTAATTTCAAAATGTCGGCAGCTGGATTAATTATTAAAAATAAATTAAGTATTGAAAGTTCAGTAGTTTAAAGTATAGCCATGATTACCTAGAAGAATATTATAAATAAGTAATGCTAAAACTAATAATAAATATAGCTTTAAAAAATGAAATGAAAAACTAAGCTCATTACTATAATAAATATGATTTAAAATCACGAAAATAAATATAAACCAGCATAAAAGTGTTCATATATGTTTCTTCTTTAAAAGTCCCATAGCAAGGCAATAAATATAGCTACAATTTATCTTCTTTGAAGACTTGTAGCAACTATATAATTCGCAGTTGCTCTATGCAGCTCGGATTATATGGAATCTCGATTTATTCGGGAAAATATGCGTCAAGACAAGATGTAATGGTCATCTTCTGATGAGCCCAACCATTACATCGGGGCGAAACGCATATATGAACACTTTTATGCTGGTTTATATTTATTTTCGTGATTTTAAATCATATTTATTAAAATAAACGGTGTTCAGGAAAAAACTATTCGACTGTTAAAAGTCAAATATTTCTTCTTCATTACTATAGTTTACTGTGGATTCTGGAATTTTGGAAAACAAAATAATAGAATTACAGAATACATATAATACTGAATTTTATGTTCATACAATAATTTTATGATACAAAATAACTACCTATACCAATTCCCTAATTTTGTAGTTTTTGTTTGGAAAACAGGATTTTTAATCGTTCAGATTTGCCGGGTTCCAATATACTCGTTATATACTAAAGTCACTGCACTTTATCTATATAATAGTTTTATAAATCAGAAAATTTAAACCAATTGACTCGATTATATTGAATTAATTTTGTTTACTCGATTGATCTTAAGCAATCTTATCCATTAAGAAACACAAAAGCAACGAAATAAAGATTCAGTTAATTGATAACGATATTTGCACATTTCAAGAATTATTGACGCGTTCACATAAATTCACAGGCTGAATTCAAAAATAATTTAGGTTTATTTTTTAATTGTTCATCATTTTCAATGAGAAAGGTCTCGGGCACCGAAAAGACCAACAAAAACCGTCCTGAGGTGATAGCATAGAAAAACATCAAGAAATAAACATGCCCCATCCAAGGACAACAACAGAATGAAGTAATCTAAAATAAGGACTGAACGAACCCGAGCTTTTATCAAACGTACAAACACAATATTTACATAGCAGAAAAAAAAATTTCAGTTGCTAGTAATATAGTGTTTTCATCTGTAAATAAGAGTTTATACGTGACACGATTGAAAAAATTGAAGAAGAAAAATTAAAACCTAAAATTAATTAACTGTGGTGAAAATTGCTTCATGAAAATTTCATTTTCTGTCCGCTTAAAGATGCCCTTTCCGTTACCGCGTCCTCCCGCCAAAAAGTTTGTTTTTCATAGAAAGGTCGACCAGGATGGCTATATGTAGATTGTAGGTATTTGTTTTATTTACTTCATTTCATCAATACTTCATTTGGAAAAATTGAATTATTTTCTTCGGCACAATCAATTCACTTTTTTTAACGATGGGGTGCGGGAATGTCGTGATAAGGAAAATCTAGCGCAAGTAATGATTCAGGATTTTAGAATTTTATTTAAAAAATACTAATATTATTAGAACCTTCCATCAATTATAATTATTACATTTTGATTACAATTATGTTGTAACGCACATTTTTTGTTGCGAATCTATTCATATAACTTGTACCTAATTTTTAATGCACATATACATATAGGTATGTACAATGTACATATGTATATTTTCATAAAAGTTTAAAAACCTTACATTTGTGCATTTTGAGAGATTTCGGCCCTAAGGTGGAAGTAGCGTGTTGCAGACTTTATAGATATAGGATGGTGTATGTATATAAATAAACTGCCGACAAAAATCTATAGATACAACTTGTTTGTTTTCTTATAACATTATACTGCAGTTTATAATTAAATTTTTTTTATAAACGAATAAATCCAACATCTTTATAGTTTTCATTGCTTTCTATACACAACACATATAGAATTTAAAAATTCTTCGTTCCCGTTTTGCTATGTAAGAACAATTTAAATTAAAAATATTTAAAAATGTTTCATCGAAAACTGAAATGAATAGAGATAACTTTTCCGATAGGTATCTAGGCAAATACACATAAACTAGAGGAAGGAGTAGTATCAAAGTATATATATCCTTTTCCCAAAGATGCGCCAAAAGGCATAGATTTTCAAGTATCTCAACCTTACCATCAACCGAATACCTACCTACCCATAATCTAACTTAGTTTTTCTCAACTTTTGTTGATTTTTCATGCAGTGGCGTAGCATAGGTTTTTGCCGCCCGGGGCAGAGTAAATTTTTGCCGCCCTTAGCAACTGCCTGAAAAACCGGTTTTCACTCTCAAACTGATCCCTCTACACATAAAAAAAATCTTCCTGTCAAAATGCAAAGTCAAATTTAGTTTGAATTCTATTTTCAATGCTTTTATGTGACATTTAGCGTAAGAGAGATTTTTTTTATTTAGTTTAATTGTTTGGAAAGGAATTACAATTGAAGGAAAATTGCTGTGTGAAGAAAAATTAATCCAAATGAAAAGAAAATATAAAACCAGAACATTCAAAAATCGTTTAACACTAACGTCTGTTTTGCGATAAATATTGTAAAATTTCCGCCCCTAGCAAACTGCCTCCTGTATATTTTGGAAATTTGCCGCCCGGATATTTTGGAAAACTGCCGCCCCTTACCCCTGCCACGCTACGCCACTGTTTTCGTGTGATTTTTCATTCCATTTTTTTTATTTCTTGATCGCTCCATCCTGCTGTGAGAATATTATGAACTGAAAAACTAGAAGATGAAGAATTTTCTTTCAGCTTAAAAAGTATATCCTCTGACCTTTGCTTGCTTTCTAGTGGCCAAGGAGTATAACTCGTGTTCTGGTCCTTTTGCCAGAGAAATATATCCTCCACCATCAGCTTCTGTATATAATATATATGTAGGTATAGGGAGTGCACAAAAAAAAAAACGTTTTTCTTCCCAAGATGGTTGTGGTGTTTTCTTCTTGATGTTGTCTTTTTTTGTATTTTTCTTGAAAATTCTTTTATTTGAATGTAAAATGAAATAACCACGAAAGACCGAAAACTTTTTTCATTTTCGTATAATAATTTTTTTTTTTATTTCGCGATCTTTACTTTGTTGTGTTTCATTTCTGCCATTGGATATAAGTTTTGAACGGTTAACTGAGGTGAAAGAATTCACTGCTAAATTATCTTTTTATAATTGGACCTTAAACGAAAAACAAATTATTCAATTTTTGCGATTTTTAATTTCTTTAACTATAAAGATATTTACTTAATGAGATTGCATCTATGTAAAATAAATTAAAAAAAATTGTGTCTATATATATATTGCGAATAAGTTCACCCAGTAGGAAATTTCATCCTTACTGAAAAATTAAGCTGAATTCAACATTGATTTCAAAGGCCACTTCTTAGAAGAAACAGCAAGCATTGATTTAGTTACTGTAAAGTAATTCATAGTTTTACCAGTTCATGGTTTTAATCACATTGTCTGCCTAGTACTTGGACAAAATGTCGAAACAATTCCTTCTTTTACCTGGTACAAATGCGAAATTAAAATGATGATATTTAAGTAGGTAAAATTATGCGATGATTCAATCGTTAAAAGTAATGCATAAGTCCAGCAGTTCGTTAATCTAAATCCACTCATCTGCTTTGTAAAGTATACTTTGGGAGAGTAGGAAAAAATAATTCTCGCATGCCGCTCTCGTTTTTACTTCGCCTAACAAAATGTTATTGAATTGAATTGCAATCGACGTTTTCAAAGATTACAAAATGTTATGATTTCTTCAGTGAGGTAATCAATTCGTGTTATACGAGCAAAAGAAGAGATAAAAACTGCCATTTCCTTTACCTGACGCGATAAATATGAGGATTTCTTTGAAGAAGAGTTGTATCTAACTGACTGATGAAACAGTTAACGACTTTTATCATACATTCAGCTGAGCATTTAAAAATTCCCTTATAAAATAGTTGGTAAACATCTATCATAATTTGCGTCTTATAGAGAGAGTTTAGCCGTTTAGGTCACTTGAACTTTTAATTGAATTACAGTGGTGGTCCAGTATAACGAATGATATAATGTCCAGAGTCAATTCGTTATATCGAAAATTCGTTATGTCGAATACATTTTTTTCATACAAATCTTTAGGTAAATAGAAAGTACAATTGTATTTTTCATTATTTTATTTTATACTTCACTTAAAAGAACAAACAAAAAATATTTAACTTCATTTACATATACCTATATATGTTGGGAATAGACTTATTAATTTTGTTCAAATTATCAACATACATAAATAGTAGGTACATACAGATATTTGTGCTCATAATTAAGAAACAAAATCGTCAATATACATTTGTTTTTTGGGCGTTGAATGTTATGATTAAATGCCTCTGCCCGTATACTACTTAGAACTAAAACTTTATAGTTTTCAATGCCATTTTGTTCTGCCCATTGGATGCAATTGTCAAAATTTCCGACAGGTTCGTAATAACTCACTCTTTGAACTTCAGTTTCTGAGCTAGCATTTTCA
The DNA here is from genome assembly GCA_929447395.1 of Epistrophe grossulariae. Taxonomy (NCBI): domain Eukaryota; kingdom Metazoa; phylum Arthropoda; class Insecta; order Diptera; family Syrphidae; genus Epistrophe; species Epistrophe grossulariae. The sequence goes on from OV839570.1 coordinate 2,517,946, forward strand.
TCGCTATTATTATCCACAATTTCGATTTCTTCAACATTGTTGCTATCAATATTTTCGGGTTGAAGTATTACTCCATCTTGCATTATTCGGTTTGACAAGGTCTGCTCTCGATGAAAGCTTTTCACCAGACTCTTTAAGAAGTCGAATTCCAAAGCACTTTTTAAATTTTGTTAGCAGGGTTGCTTGCTGTGAATTTACCGAGGTGATATGTTTTTGGAAACTGAAATGCCTTGGCCTTTAAAATGTTACCATTAATAGGAACGTGACTTTCAAGTTGAGCATCTGTTTACATACACGAAGACGAATACGTAGGACGAAAAAAGCAAGCGACAAAAAAAAACACTTGAGTATAATGGAAAATTGTGTATGTATCTTCCAATATTATCATAAACATACATATAAGTAGAAGTTAACACATTTACAGTCAAGTTTCTTTCAAATTTGTTGTTTGAATTTTTTTTTTTTTCATTTTCTGAAATTCGTTATTTGTTCGTTATATAGAATACCTAATGGACTTGAAAAAAGTGTTCGTAATATCGAGCATTCGTTATATCGGCATTCGTTATACTGGACCACCACTGTATATTCAATCGTTCCAACTAAGCAGAAGTATTTGTCTAATTTATAAATGAAAAAGGTAGTGATTAAGCAACCCCCAATTCCCTAGTGATTTCACTACTAAATTTTGGTCATAATTTTCAAGCTGATCAATAAGTAAGTAACACTCATTTAGTGACTTTTTTTGTTGAATATCCATCATATTTTTCATTGGCAAATATTGAGGTAATGAAAAAACGAGTCCAAATTATTTAGCGATTTCATAAAAGAATTTTCATCATCATGTCGATTATGGAATCCGCAATACTGAATCCGCAGTGATTCTCAGTAAAGGTTTTCTCTTTTCATTTCACGAAAAATATATAGGTTAACTGAAAAGAGAGCACATGCACTGCGAATCACTGCGTATCCAGTATTGGGTATTCCATAGTCGACGAGCTAATTTTTCATCAAAAATTAATGATCTGATGAATAAACAAATTATAGTTTTTATAAGAAGGTTTTTTCTTAATAATACAAATTCTATGTACTATACTACTGAAATACATATATCAGGCAAGTAGAAGGCTTAGCACTATATTATATCTTATGTTAGTGATTTCATCGTTGTATATTCATCATATTTTTCATTGGAGTCCTCAGTTCAACTAGTGAATAAGCAACTTCCAAGGAAGTAGTGATTTAGCTGTGGAACTTTCATCGGGAAAGTGGCATGTGCACCTCGCTAATGACATGCCCATGTTAAATTCCTCAATGTATTCCGCAAAAAAGAAGCGGGTGCAGCTCCCTTTCCTGAAGGAAAAAGTAGGTTATTCATCATTGAATTTTTTCCCACTGGGGCATGTTCCTTTTAATATAATAGAAGTATCAAATATACACAATGTAATAGAAATACTGATGAAATAACTGAACAACAAATTTTAAAAGAATAAAACCCAAGGAATGTTTCTCTGTCTGTGTTTTGCAGTGTTTCGTTAAATTAGTCATACCCAATTAACATAGTTTTAATGAAATGACCATATAAATATAGTGAAGTCAAGATATATTAATGCAATCTACATAATATTAGGTACAATGCCTCTCATTTTGGCAATTTTTTTAATTTTAATTCATCCCACTTAAAAGTGGTAGAGATACCTATGCATAGGAACAGAAAAATATTTTAAATAAAAGTTATCCATAAAAGTTATCCACGAAAATATAGCTTTAATTATCCATCTTCGCTAGGTATGTAAATTCAATTGTATGACAGTCCCCGGAAACAGTAACTTCCACATAGGTATCGCGGTAAATATTATATATATATACGTATATAAAAAAAACCGCCTTTGCAGAGTTTTTAAATTTTGAAATGTATTTCAAGGAAAAGAATTAAAATCTACAACCCCTTTCTACGTCTTTGCTCATTCTGTATCTATCTATATGGCTTCAACCTAAATACGGAAGCAAACATATATACAATTATACATTCATATATATAAATATGGAATAAGATTGCCCGTTCTAAAGTTTCCTCTCCATCTTTTGAACTCTCGTTTAAATTGATAATGCCAAAAAAAAGAAACATACAAAAAATGCAAAGCAGAAAAGGAAATGGAATTCTTTTTACTTTACAATTTTGTTTTGCTTTTCAAAACATTTTAATTTTTTTCAATGTCCTATAAAGGATTTTTCCAACAAATAATGTTAGAAAATGATACATTGAGAGAAAAACTTTTTGCGGACTTCATGGTATATAATCATCATTCATAAGGGGTGACGGAAAAACATCCTGGATGGTTGGAAAAAAGAAATTAAAGAAATCAATGGCAACCGTTCCATCCTTTTTTTGTAACGACGAAATTAAAGGACGAAATGTCTTTCCTTAGTTTTTTTTTCATATGCATCATAGAACAAAGGTCAAAGAAGCCGGAAACAGCGCGCAGTTGTGAAAAATGGATACAAAATGAGATAAACTGAAGTATGAGCGGAAGATGAAATGCGACCTATCTTAAGAAATTAATGTTTAGTTTTTTTTTTTAAATTAGACATCGAAAAAAGGTTTTCTTTTGATTTGAGAGTATAGGGGATTTAAAATGAATATTAGTTATGACAGAGGGAGAATGGGTTCAGTTAAAAAATATTCATATTATATAGGCTAAGTTTAAATTCTTTCTTTTTTTTTAATCTGTCTTTCGATAAATTTCAGACTTCAGAATTTCGTTTTTTAAATCTATTATTGACACAAAAAAATTGTATGTTTTGCACGTAGAACCGGGCCTGTGCTTGATTATATGCTCGAACATTCAATCCAAGGAATTTGAACACAACAATTCATGTTGAAACTAACATCAATATATATTAGCTAACTAACCCGGTGCAGTGCAATTGGATCCGCGGAAATAAAGCCCACGGGTCTTATTTCCCAAAATAAAGGGAAATACAAAATCATTGTTCGATTTCTTAAACAATCGTAAACGATTCCTTAAAAATCTAGCAAATCTGACCACTTTGATAGCTATACGATGAACTTTACTTTTCTTGTGTACATCCCCCACACATTTTTAATGAGAGTAGGGTGGTAAGGATAATTGCTGTTTATTTAAGGTTTGCAACATTTTAATAAAAGCTGTAGGAATCGGCTCATTGTCTTGCTGCAAAAAAATCGGCAGCAGTCTTAAAAAACACTGAAACTGAAGTAAGACTGTTTCCAATAAGGTATTATATAATTTCGATGTCCTTTCATAGTCTACAAAATATAAATCAACAGTGCCATAAAATGGTACTGCGTCGTCCCCATACCATAATTCATCCCTCACGGCTATGATAGCGATCAAAACACAAATTTTCTTTTCTTAAATCGTGGAAGTAGTATTTATATCCATCCGGTCTGTTTAAGTTGAACTCTCTTTTACTAAAAAGATCATTTTTTGTCAATTGTTTGAATGGATGCTACCTTCAGCATTCCATGGCATTCGGCATCTTCCTAAATTAAGCTGGTATAGTTTACGCGAATTATTAAACGGAGGTTTTTTCATCAGCATCAAGTGCTTGTGGTGTCCGGCACTTCTGATAACCCGACTTAACGTCATTCGGCTTACTTCTAACCCTGCTCCGTGTTTTGATTTGCTCAGAGAATGGTTAAAATTGGAAGCTTTTCATCTTATTTTCGTCATTGATAGATAAGATAGAATTGAAAAAGTTCGTTCTTTGTAGTTTTTGGGCTAAAATAACGGATTTCTTTTTTAAATTGCAAACCAATTTGAGACTTTGATAAATTTTTCGACCAATAAAACGTTTCGTCAGTCCTTGCCGCCGATAGGCCTCTGTTTTGGCAATCTTTGTAGCCGTTAATGAATTTTTTCTATGCCCATTTAAACTTTCAATTTGGAAAAATCACAATACATAATTATTTTTTCAGTTCCTGATAACTTTTTAAGGCCTACGCTGCCAAATTATAGCTTACAATGTGGAATAAAATCAATTGAGGCTATTCAAATGTTACAAAAAAAATTATCGTTTTAGTGATTGAAAACAAACAAGCACATAAAATTTAGTTAGCTTAAAATTTTTTTTTTAAATTGTCTTAATCTCAGAGACCGATCCCTTACCTTGTCTTTAAATATATATTTTCTTATGTACAAATCAAAGAAGTATCAAAAACAGTTAAATGTAAGAAAGTTATAGTGTGAGACTTTTCAAATGTTACGGACGCATACATATAGTCGTTTTCCAAAATTAAGTTTTACTGAACTGGAGTTTGAGAACATTTTATTAAAGTTAAAATAACCAAATGCCTATTTTATCTATTAGGACATATAATAACTAACTCAAAATGTCATTTTGACAATTGCAAATATGAATTTTAATTTTTAATTTTTGGCATGAACTGTCACTGTTTAAGGCATGTTAAAAAACGTTTAAAACTCTTATAGTTTATACATACATTTTATTGAAGAGCTGTTTAAAATTTTGCAGCAGAGATAATCCTCATTGTGATTTGTATTACTATTCATTTTTTAATAGTTTTATTATACATTGGTCGAACTATAGAATTTTCTGATAGCACACAAAGCTGAAGTACGTATACAATCTTATATGAAAACGCAATATACCTAATTAAGTATTTCCGATTACTGTCAATGTGAAAAACTGATAATAACTTAAATTGGTTAATCGGGTTATGGTAATGCCAGTCGTTAATTGTGCGAAAGATCGTAGGAAACTTAGCAACTAAAACCTCACAAAGTATATAATATACGAGGTTTTCATCGAAACTTAATTAGGTATATAGATGAATTATAGTTATGAGGAGACAGAATTTCTTATATACAAATATGTATATAAGAAAGAAATTTTGTATAACTTTCAAATAAATCAAACAAACAATAAACACATTTCAGCCGCCAGTTACGAAGAGACATTGTGAAATGTGTCGATGATGTGGGTTTTTTTCTTTCTCGCTCATCTTAAGCCTGTCACTTCTTTGACAATTGGTGATCACGCATCATTTGGAAGTTCACACGGAAAAATCTCTTATGAACGTTTAATTTTCTATAAATTGAATGAGATTTTGTATCAGAATAAGTTTCTTATATCAGTGTTTTTCTTATAAACCCATTTCTTATAATATTATGTAAATTTAACACGAATCTTTATGGGAATGTGCAGTGTGTTTTGGGATGTCTGTCTTATAAGCGTATTTTTCTTAAATGAGACTTTATTATATCCGTTATCTATACTGTATCTCTAAAAGTATATTACTTTAACTATAATTCGATATCTACTCATATTTCTTCTTCTAATATTCTACACATTTTGTGACTAAGTGTTGTTTTCCAAAAACATAATCTCTTTAAAGATGTAGTTAAGCTTAAAATGTTAATGCAGGAAAATATGCTGATATTAAAACTGTTCCTGCAGGAATATCATTTAATAAAACTGGCTTAACAAGCTATAGAATATATATTAATTTTGTTTAATTATTTGTATTTTATTTTCTATCAGTCAAAATGAAAAGAATTCAAAACTATATCCACCATTTTTTCTTCAACCCTCGGTTTCAAGGTCTAAACAACAAGCAAACAAAATACGAAGAAAATGGAATATTTCATCCCACACTTTCCTTCTATACTAAACAGGATGGGTATATACCTTTTTTTCAAACCCTTGTCCCATATTGAATTTCAAAAAAAAAATCCACCCTTCAGCAAAACTAACCCCTAAGAAAAAAAAAACTCCAAAGATAAAAAAAATGGAACCATTTTTGTGCAGCAGTTATTCCTTTTATAAATATACAAACATATGTGTGTATGTAAGTACATATAGGTACCTGTATGTGAAATTACCACGACACGCTATTTTAAAGAACGGACAGTAAGGCTCTATTGATAACCATGGCGATAATTCAATTTCCCATAGTAATGTCTATTTATTGGTAGCGTAACTATATTTTTCGTTATAGTTGACTGTTGTGTATAAGAATAAAGAAAACGGCTGCGAGCGTCGCGCGTAGGTAGGTATATTGTTGGTCAGATGGAGTGCACCCTAGTATAAGTTTGTCTTCATATACCTTCATCTTGTCACTGGCCAATATAATTTCCCATGGCAACAATTTTATTTAAAGTAAAAACTCAAAAACTTATACTTAAATATGTTGATATACCTACATAATATAGAATGTAGATTGTAGGTTATCTTTGAAGGAATTTTTATTTATTATTGTATAGTGTATGTGTTACTGTATGACTCGGAAATGTGTACATTCTTGAATTTACCGGTAAAACTTGTAATTTTACAGTTAAATTTTTAAAAGACCGAAATGTTTTCTTTTTATAATAATTCATTCTTGATATTTGTCTAAAAAGGTTTTCATGGACAACAGTATTTTGGGTGGCCCGCTTCGCCCGCTTCCAAGTATTTTAACTCCCTCTTTGGGTCCTCTGTCCCGTTCAAGTCTCGAAGCAGGCGCCACTGTCAAAAGTTTTCTTGGACAACAGTTGACAGTACCTTACGTGTCCCTTAAACCAAATGCATGGTAATAAAATCCCGAAATCAATTATGAAAAAATAAAATTTCAGACTGAAATATCCATCTGGTACTTCAATTTTTTTGAATAATTCAATTTATTGGATTGTGTAGTAAGACTAAGTCATTTTAAGTATTTTTACAGAATTGTAAGATTTTAATTTTAAAAAGATAAGTTGAAAAATTTGAAATCTAACTGGTAAATTTTTTAATTGCCACATTTCGGGATTTAACAGTGACATGTTTACATTATACAGGACAAGAATATCATTTCCTAAGCAAATATTTTCCGAAAAACTGTACCGAAGAGCAAACAAAAAATGCTTTTGAGTACACACCTTTATAAAGCTAGCTATATATATATAAATATATATATATACATTATTATACACACATCAATGTGCCCTCCTCATATATAAGTTCATGGACACTTAAGTACAATTTTTGATGTGTATGTTGAGTTGGTTAAAGGATGCAATTTTCTAAATTATGTGACTCCTTTGTTTGGAAAACTAATGATTTGGTCATCGGTCGCCAGGTCGCGCATTGCGTCGTGTTGGCGAGGATGTGTAAACATAAAGTTTTTAATTAAATAAACATATTTTATGTTGCTACCACACAAATATACTGCTAAACCAGAAGCTTCAAAATCCTCTCCCTATTTCACACTATTATACCTATATTGAATTATTTATAGGTATATTAACTTCACTTTATGAAATTTTACACTGTTAAGGTATTATAGTCTAAGATCTAGCAACGTTTATAATATAATATATAATATAATAATATAATACATAGGTATAGTAAATTAAATAATCTTTTTAAAAAAATTTATAATTCGATTTTGACCTAAAGTATAAACATTTAAAAACAAATTTAAATTTTAATTTTTTTTGTAGACAACATTTATTTGGCTGCCAATTCCACATTCAAGCTTTTACAGCTTAAGCAGAAGAAAGAAAACAGAATTATAAAGATGTAAAATAATACCTATAATATTAATGAAGATATTATGTACCTATATATGTGTATATACAATTTTTAAAATAAAAAAGATTATAGCAATTCAATAAAATCGAAAATGCCTTACCATACCATTTGAAGTAAAATATGTAATAAGTAGGTATTATAATCTCATTTTCTTTGATTTATAATGGCCGTGATTTGTGGAATAGTTAATAGCCATTATAAAATACTTTGTTATTATTTATATCATACACAAAACACAAAATTGATTTCTTTTTGTTTTCGTAAAAAAATTACTACAATTTAAAAAAAAAAAAAAAAAACGGCTCTATGCTTTTACTATGGTTAACGAATTCTGTAAAATTGATTCAAAATAGCTTATAACGGCCTACAAAAATTTGGCGTTTCGTCCCGGCGATCTCACTTGGGCTCATCAGTTGACTATAGTGAGGCCCTTGTCAATATGCATTTTTTTTGTCAAGTTCAGTTCATCATACATAGATTTCGTGACGAATATCTTATAGTGTGAACTAAATCCAACAAGACTATAGAATTCCTAATCATTAAATTCGAAGTTTTTGTTTCTTGCCCGGGACCTGGATTGTTTATATAAGAAGGTTTTTTTTAATAATACCAATTCTATATACTACTGAAATACATCAGCCAAGTAGATGACTTGGGACTATTTTATTTGGACTTGTTGTATTATTGATTCAAAATAGCTTTTTAGTCCTATAATATTAAGTACTCAATATTATAATTTAATTTAAAATTTTCCGGATAAGAAACATATTGACGATATAAAAACTGTATATAAGGTTCTTTATTAAAGAGTACTAATCTAATAATCTATGTATGTATACATATATAAATAAATATTGAATACTTCTCATATCTATGTATATACCTATGTGGGTTGTATACAAAAACAAATTGGGAAAAGTAACTAAAACTTACAAATTATATGAATAAACATTTGGAAAAATATTAAAATAACAGAAATTTGGACTAACCTTAAACTTAAAAACTCCTGTACTGAGATAGATCTTTATTTAGAAAGATGATAAAAGGAGCACAGTTTTCTGAGCTTGAATTACGTTGCATTATATACAGTAGGTATTCAATATTTCACTCAAACCACAAATTTAAATACATCTACACTAAAAACATAGAAAAACACATATTAATGTTAAGAAATTAAAATATGTAAGATTTATTTGTATTTATCACGAAAACATCACACCAACATGTAAAAAAAAAAAATAACTTCCATCACCGTCACCTCTAGGTTAAATGAACAGAGTGCTAAGGATTGATGTCCATAGTCAAATGGTCCATTTAAAAGAGTTTTTCTATCATATCTCATCTGCTCACTCACATCTAATTTTGTTTCGATTCCATGGAGAAAGTGAAATCTTTGAATTCAAATCTCTATACATTTCAACCCCTTAGACAAACAACTGCCAAAAAAAAACAACGCTCACAACTGCCATCTATGATAGAATAGGGTAACTTTAGGACTCAATTTTCTTATTGGAAACAAATTTCCTTTTTTGATTTGCGTGTTGGGAATATATTTTTTTTTAATTCTTTAGGTACGAACGTCGGACACATTATATCGCGAAGTTAATTCTACATATTGGTAGGTATAACACGAAAAAGAATATATACATGGTAGACACTCCTTGATGATTATTGATTAACAAATAGGGGTTATTTGAGATGTATGACCAATAACTAATAGAAAAGTCCATTATTATTTAAAAGTGGACATATTATGTATATGAACAAATAACATTCTATTTGGAAAGAACGTCTACATATAACTATAAACATGAGATATTTATATAGTACACCCTACTACGCGGATCCTTAAAACTGAAGAAAAAAAAATATTTTAAAGGATTTTTTAATGCATGGATCTAATAAGATTTGGAAATAATGGAAATAATGAAGTTCATTTAAAGGTACTAACAGTTGTGGAAAAAACGAGAAAAAGAGAAATAGGCATTGGGAAAGTTGAAAAGTAAAAAACGTCTTAAATCATTAATTTGTAATTCAAGCATCAAATTAGTCTTATTAGCATTTTTTAAAATATCGAATACAAAGTCAATATGTACCTACTGTAATTTGGGCTATATAGAGCCTAAACAAGTGCGCCGCCAATTAACTTCAAATTTGGTGCAGAGCATGTGATTCTCTAGGGGAAATACGATTTTTTTTTAGCCAATCTATATATAAATAGAACAGGTAGCTGCCATATAGAAAAATTCTGATTAAATTTAAATTCATCATACCGGAAATAGCCATTTTACGTTTTTTGAGTAAATGTAAGCTTATACTAATCAACTGATGAGTTTAAATGTGATCGCCGCGCCGGGACGAAACGCCAATTTTTGTGGATATTAAGCGAAATTTTGCCTTTCAGCTTATGAAGATATAGACATATGTAACAATGGTTAATATGAAAAGTAAGTATGTAATATGTTCCAGCAAATCTTTGAGAAATGAAAAATTAGAAATTTGAAAATACATATTATAGCTTTAAAATTTTATAGTGAACGTTTACAAATGGATTTTAAAAGTGATATGATTTTTAGTTAGTAATTTAAAACACTTTAAAAACACTTCAAATTTTATTTTATACAGGGTGTCCCGTAACTCAAAGTCAAGCGGGTAACGGGTGATAGGGTAGGTTGTACCTGTTCTGGAAAAAATAAGAACAAAAATCTATCTCGCTTGGTTAAGTAATAATAGCAATATTTAGAAAAATAGTGAAAATCGATACCCTAGACCACATTTTTAGGTACTGTGGTCACAAATTTCCGAATTTTGACGTGTTTATTTTTTTAACGTAATCCTAAATAACCATGCTATTGATTTCAATCACAAATTTAAAAATAAATATTGTAAGTTTCGTAAGAAAAATAAAGTTTGACTGAGTCATGTTTAAAAAAAAATTTTTAAGCGAACTTTGACACTTCATATTTAAAAAAAAAATTTACTACACTACCTTGGCAAGTTTTTTAAAAAATTGGCGCGTTTCGTCAAGATTTCAAAATGGTACAACACTTGCTACTTATTCATTCGTAAAAAATATTTTTCATTTTTTATTTGCAAAAAACACCTCAGTTCACTTCAATCACTTTTACCAGAATAATGCTTTTTTGTACTCAAAAATCCATTTTACCAAGGTGTACGTGACATAAACAGAGGCACTAGAATCAGACACTGTTTGCCGTCAATAAGAGTGAGACAGATCTACATTACACAATATGGTACGCTACGATATACGGTCGGTACGGTACGTTCCTTGTTTTACTCGCAACTTCTCACAATCGTGCGTTTTTGTGATACCCTGGACTCGATTATTGTTGTAAAAATTTTGTCAGTTATTATCTAGAAATAGGAACTAAAAACTTCCATATTTTTCCCCAACATTGTTCTGCAGATATCGACTCTGGGAGCGTTTAGTCACGAGGTAGCAAACTTTGTACACGTTGCACATAGTACGGGCTGAAGTAGTTCTGTTTTAAAATTCGATGAGCAATGCTTTTCGGTATTCCAGTGGATCGAAAGGTACCCAAATGTGGGGCATCACCCATGACCACCGGGTGTTCATCTATGCACACCTATCATACTGGCAAGGACGATTGCCTATAGTACTCGTATGGCGGCGCTGCAGAAGGGAGACTCCAAGGACATAACAACGAAGTAGTTTTAAATTAAATTGAATTGAATGTGATTCCAGCGCTTGATCAGTGCGATTGAAAGATCTACTGGAATACCGAAAAGCATTGCTCATCGAATTTTAAATCAAAACAACTACCACCCGTGACCCGAACCATATGCAACGTGTATACGAAGTTTGCTCTCTCGTAACTATACGCTCCCAGTGTTGATATTTGCTGAACAATGTTGGCAAAAATTTGTGAAGTTTTTAGTACCTATTACTTGATAATAACTGACATAATTTCCACAACACTATTCGAGTCCAGGGTAACAAAAGCGCACGATTGTGAGATGTTGCGACTAAAACAAGGAACGTAGCGTACCGAACGTAGATTGTAGCGTACCATATTGTATAATGTCGATCTGTCTCACTCTTATTGACGGCAAACAGTGTCTGATTCTAGTGCCTCTGTTTATGTCACGTACACCTTGGTAAAATGGATTTTTGAGTACAAAAAAGCATTATTCTGGTAAAAGTGATTGAAGTGAACTGAGGTGTTTTTTGCAAATAAAAAATGAAAAATATTTTTTACGAATGAATAAGTAGCAAGTGTTGTACCATTTTGAAATCTTGACGAAACGCGCCAATTTTTTAAAAAACTTGCCAAGGTAGTGTAGTACATTTTTTTTTAAATATGAAGTGTCAAAGTTCGCTTAAAAATTTTTTTTGAAACATGACTCAGTCAAACTTTATTTTTCTTACGAAACTTACAATATTTATTTTTAAATTTGTGATTGAAATCAATAGCATGGTTATTTAGGATTACATAAAAAAATAAACACGTCAAAATTCGGAAATTTGTGACCACAGTAGCTAAAAATGTGGTCTAGGGTATCAATCTTCACTATTTTTCTAAATATTACTATTATTACTTAACCAAGCAAGATAGATTTTTTTTCTTATTTTTTTCAGAACAGGTACAACCTACCCTATCACCCGTTACCCGCTTGACTTTGAGTAACGGGACACCCTGTATATGCTTTGAATGCTTTCAAATGTCTTAAAAAAATCTCATTTTAAGGTCATTTAATTTTAAGTGTTTACTTTGAATTTAAATTGTATCTTCACGCGTAAAGTGTCTTTTTCTCGTTGTTTAATAATTTAAACAATATTGCAATTGATTAAAAAAAAAAAACAATTTTTAAACTGCCAAGCTTTCGCACCATCATAATAATATTGAATGTTTGAATGAACAACAACACTGAGTGCGAGTTATAGATATTTCACGACAGGCCGATTATCAGACTCCTTTAAGTGGTGCTTGGTCTTTGTTCAATTTTAATTGAAAAAACTTTCTATGCCCAGCTATAGGACTCGAACTCGGACCAAGCTCCCTCCGAACCATATTGCGATATACCGAGGTCACTTGACCAAGTCGATCCCAATTTTAAGTTTTATTGTTTTTAATAGTTGCATTTGAAACCAGCATTTTTACTAGCCGCACACAAGTTGTTCTTTACCCGTGTGAAATCTTTATATATTCTCCCTCCTTATCTATTCATTTATTTATTTATTTATTTTACATCAGTTAGAGATCATTAACATCTTCAATTAGACTAGCGAAATAAAAACAGAGTTAATAAGTAAATAGTTTAAGTTATATACATTGATAAATATATATGATTAAAATAAGATTTAATATAATACATACATTAAATATAAAAAAGCTAATTTAGAAAGTATATAACATTAAGTTATTTTTTAAAGTCATTCTACTAGTATGAAAATTGAAATCAATGGCGCAAAATTTTAAACAGTTCTCGTTTAAGCAATAAACCCGACTCTAGTTAAAATAGTCATTTATTTACAAATTCTTGTTTAAATTTTTCTTAATTCTAAACACTTTAAACAACTCTTCTAACTAAAGAACGTGTTTAACAAAACGTCAGCAAACTTTTGTGAAACACGCCTAATTTTGACAGCTGAATAAATCAAACAGAACGAAAAATTAAAAAAAAAAAAAAACAAAAAGAACCCAATCTGTAATTTTGCCGAGCTATAGGAAAGTGTTTCGAGATTTAAATTTCGAGTTAAAATAGTGAAAATACTAAATAAAAAAGTGAAATAAAAGTTAACATAGTGAATAATAGCAATATTTTATAAAAAAAAAAACAAAACAACATGAGGTGCTGCGTTAAATCGTGTAAAAACACCTATTATATGGAGTTTTCAAATTTTTCTTCTCACGGGCTGATTGTGTCTCATATTCCACATAAAGTAATGTGAAGTGATGTTTTTTAGGCTAATACATTATCTGAGAATACTTTTCAATTAATATTTCGTAGCATTTTGCTTTAAAAAAGCAAATTATTTGAAAATAAAAATACACTTCAATCACGGGAATTAGCTGAACCCCATCTGTGAAAATTGAAATTCTCGTCCAGGGTAGCATTAGTTTTTGTTGGTGATGGCAAGGCGCTCAAATCCATTGAGCGCCTGTAGTGCAGAGTAATTTTACTTACTTTATGTGGAATATGAGATACAGCTTACCTGTGAAATGAACAAAAATTACACTGCTTGTTATAGGTGTTTTTAAATATGGGTGCAGTATTTAACGCAGCACCGCGTGTAGTTTTCTATTTTTGTACATTTTTGTATTGCATGTAATCACTTTAATTACTTTTATATTACCTGTTTCTTTAATTTACAAAGCTTTTTTACTATTTTAACGATTTAAAATTTCAAAACAATCCTAAAACAAAACAGATCAAAATGCCTTTGGGTGCATTTAGCTGTCTAACTGCACGCCTTCCCTGTGTGGATGCATTTGTGTTTGTGTAACTCACACTCAAAGTGATAATTTCCCACAGATAAAGCATACTTTAAAAAGATAGAGAAGCGTTTTGCTGGTTTTAAAGTTAGAAGACCTCTTTAACGCTAAAGTATACTTTATGTCGTTCAAAATTTACAAAAAGCCGCCTCTCATTCTAAAGTTATTATTCAGAGCCGACTCCCATTTTAAAGTAGATTTAGAGCCGCGTTAAAATGTTTAAAATTTTGCGCCAATATTTACAGAAATAAGGTTAGTTTCACTAACACAGTCTATGTTCATTTTCTCGGAGCAGACAGCGTTCTCTTAGCTGAGAAGGTGCGTAAATGTCAATCAAAGATAACAGAAATGGGCATTTAATATGATTATTTAAGATATCGCTAATGAACATAATTGAAAAGACTTTTCGTCTATTTGCAAGCGACTGAAGGGCAAGAAGTTTGCATCTAGTAGTTGTTGATCTTCCTGCAACAAAGCAGAAATATATTCTTTCAGTAAAGAAGCCAACTTAACGTAAACAATTTTTTCAAAAAGTTTTGCAATAGATGACAGCTTGCAAGTTGGACGATAGTTAGGTATTTCTTGCTTTGGGCCACTTTTGTGAATAGGAATTGTAAAAGATTTTTTCCACTCCGCGAGAGATTCACCGCTCGCAAGAGAGCTATTAAAGATATAAAAAAGGGGTACAGAAAGAGCAGCTGCACATTTTTTCAAAACGATTGGAGGCACTCTATCAGGACCGGGATTGTTATTACAATCCAAATTCAGGAGACCATCTTCGATTTCGGAAATATTAACCTCTAACTGACCAATGTCAACCATATGCTGGTAAGTACAATATTCAGTGCTTCGAGGATGTACTTCATAGGAAGTTGTGTAGTTAGATTTAAAATAGTCGCCAAATAAAGTTGTTAAGCACAAGAAGGCCACTTCTACCATAGGCACTGCATGGACTAAAATCCTAAGCGGAAAATTTTCAACAATGCTGTACAAAGTTTCAGCACATCGATAATATTAAAACAAAAACAGCCCTGTCTGCCAAAATTATTTTATAGGAAAATATTGTCTGCAAAAATCTTATCTATTCATTTCCGAATATTTACAAACAGCATTAAAAATATTCTTATTCGTGTGTGGAATGAAACAGGAAAACGTAGTTTTTCTGCCTTAAAACGCTTATCCTAACTGTCATTGGAATTGAAAATGACACCGCAAAAACTATCGATGTTGATTCAATCGCAGTACATTTTTCCTATTTAAGAGCATGCCGTTAAATTATATAAAACAAACTGATACTTTTTCTTCAAAAATCTCATAAAAAAATAGTTTTAATAATTTTCAGTTTTCTCAAAAACTAGAAAACATAAAACCATTCAGTTTTCTGTGTTCGATTCAGAATTAATATAAACACTGACCACAAAAAGCCAATTTAGCACTTTTTTTCAGAATTTCAAAAAAAAAAATGATCTAATTAACTTCTATTAAATTTTTTTAATCAAAATTTTGAGTTTGCATGCGAATTTTTCAAAAACTATTGACATAAATAAATTTAAATTTCAGATTAAAAAACAGATTTCTGGCTTTCCAAATCTATCTCCTAAACGGGGTGAGATAAACCCCTCTTGTTTTTGACCCCTCTACAAAAACCGTTGTCAATTTTTGGCGCCAAAGCTATCGTACTCCTTTATTTCATATGCGGGTGCTATTTCCCTGTTCATAGCAGTAAGGTGAAAAATTATATAGGTACTTATTCCTTACATAAATAATAAGTTTATATATTTTTAAAAACTTCAATAACAATAGGTATATCCTACAACTACTTATGTGCTTACATACCTGTTGTCAAGGAACTGCAGAAGAGGAATTTCATAACATTAAACTTACATAGCTTACTACACCATGACTATAGTTCCCCAATTATGCTATACCACTCTCATTACAACGTTAAAAAATTTTAAATAGCCCTTCAATTATTGCCGATAACAAAACAATTACATGGGATTGCCTCCCTAAACCGCTTCCTTAACACGTGTAGCACTCATATATTTGCATGGCCTATCCTCTACCGCCCCTGTTGCTGTCGAATCACCACAATCGTCTCCATGTGAAATTCCAGGAATTTTGATTGCCACATTTCCGAACACTCTGGTAGGTTTTATTTCTTTTTTTTTTTTTTCCTTTTTTTCAGGCGTTATTTTCTTCTTTTTTGTATATCCCTTGCTCCAGGATTAAAGCCGGCGCGTTAAAATCAACAAATTCACAGTGCAAAGCGAAACAAAAGACCGTTTTGTGTAGAGGGTCTGGCAGTTAATCGCTTACTTCATTATAGGTTCTTCTTCTGACGTTCATTTTGTGCGGAACGTGTGACCTTCCTTTTTCCCGACATCCAGTTGTCGAAACCAAAAAAATAAGGAAAAAAACATTTTGACAGCATTTATTTTCCAATTTAACCTGTTGACCAGACTTTTTTATGGGGGTTGAGAAGAGGTCAGGCAGGACCACGAGATTTTCATCCTTAAAATGATGAAAAAATCGAAAACAAACATCCATTACACGATTTTTATATGCAAAGCAGAAGTCGTGTTTATTTTTGTTGGAGATTTTTTTGCGTATACCTACTCTCTACCACTTGGTGGTTTCTCTTGGTTTGATCTCCCTAAAGCACTTAAAAAAACGAAAAAAAAAAACAGCTACTGTGTAACCATTTCGTTCTGATGCTTTTGCTAAGGGAAAAACATATGTATGTGAGTATAGGTCCCCAGCTACCGACAATTTCACTTTTTTTGTAGGTAGGTATTTCGTTCTATTTTTTTGTCACGTATTGGTGGTGACAATTACAGGCAATTAGTGTTTGTATTTGAGGCTAATTAGAACAGAAGGATTCAAAATCGTTCGAGGAAGGGATGAAACCGATTTGATAAAAAAATCAACTTGTCTTGCGATTGTGTGTGGTTCAAATGTTGTTGGATACTTAACGGTGATCACAGAGCCAAAATCTACAGAAAGAATTAATATGTGTGGTAAAATTGAGGAAGGTTTTGTTGAATTGGCATAATGATGTTCGGTGAAGCAAAAAGTTGGGAACTGGGGTTGCTAAGAAAAAGTAAGTACCTATACAAATCGCAAGCAACTGGAAAATCTTAATTAGTGTAGTAGCTAATTTTGAAATTTGAAACAACTTACTATTCTCATACTATTCTTTCTACAACGAAAGGTTGGCAGCGGTTCAAATGAAGATTTCGAACTAAAAATTATCAATTATTCAAGTTTACGGACCAACGAAAAAAGCAAACAATAGAAAAATTCTACAAGGATATGGACCAAGCTTACCATGATTTTAAATCAGAATTTATGTGTATAATGATGACTTCAACGCTAAAGTTGGTTTTAAAAAAGACAACGAAGATTTTTCGGTTTTAAACAACTATTATTTTGATAGTGATCATAGTTTTGTAAGAGGAACATTCCAAATGAACCATAAAACGAAAAGATATAAAAAAAGTCGTCAAAAACAGAAATACCAAAGATATTAGATGAAGATAGTATTCACAAATACCTCGAAGAATTAGATAGTAGATGGCGATGGGATATTTTAAATAAGCTCTCTATACAGAATACATACAACCAACTTCAAGATGGAATTATAGAGGCAGTAGAAAACAACATTTTAAAAAAGACCAAAACAAAGAAATGATAAGCTCACAACAACAACCAAAAATCTAATAGCAAAAAGAGAATTACTACCACAAAAAGAACAGCTCACCGATATTCAAAAGAACGAGTTAAAAAACATTAAAAAGGAATGTAGAAATGCAATAAAAAAAGATATTCTTGAATACAATAACAGATTCATAAAGGAAATTATAGAAGAAACAAAATCAATGAAAAAAACAGGAAAGGAACTATCTGTCGGAAAAGAATGGGTACTTAAACTTACAAAAAACAACAAGAATATACAAAACCGAAAAGCTATTAATATAACAGCAACAGAGTCTTATGAAAATCTATATGAAACTAAACTAACGTTAGAAGACCAACAAAATCAAATTGTTAATCTTCACTGAAAATAATTTTGTACATAAAATCTATGAACGGCGATCTTAGAGCTAAAAAATCAGATTTTCTCCGAAAATTCATGAAAAAATGGTGATAAATTTCATGAATCTCCATTCCTAAAAAAATTTTTATGGAAGAATTTAAAATCACTGATCATAGTTTTCATGATTTTATTCATACGAGCATGAACGGTTCATACTCTAAAATTTGCACTTTTTTATGAAAAATATATAAACATTAGGAATACAGTCCTTAATTGTATGTATGGTTCTTATAAACCTGGATTTTTAGGTTGCATGTATCAATTCATGAGTTTAATGTCTATTCCTATAATTTATGAATCATGAACCTGGATTTTTAAAGTCTTCATGTATCAATTTCATAAATTTAATACATTTATTCCTAGGTTCTATGAATTTAAAATAAATGAAATCGGCATGAACTGTTCATGAAAATTATGATCACTGGTCTTAGAGAAAGTTCTTCGATAAAATTTAGAAGTATAGAATTCACAGTGTATTCCTGGTGTGAGTTTTATAAGAATCGGTAAGCAACGAACATAATTCGCGACTTAGTAGGGTACGCAAGATGAGTCCAACTGTCGTACCTGGGCGAAACACAATCTTTGGACCGGTGATCACTCGAAGTTATAAATTGAGATATGTATTTATTTGCAATTTCACTAGCTCATCAGACTTTGTAGGTAAGTCGGAAATTATTTTCATTTAATTTGCAGTTTTTCATTTGCAGCAAAATTTTATGAAAAATTCATGCGTTGTATGACAAGGTATTCATTCACAAAAATAATGAACCATTCATATTTTTCATGAAAGCTATACATAGTTTTAAGGAATGCACTCATATTATCTAAGGACAGAATTATAGGTTTTATGAATTGAATTCATAAATTTTATGAAAAATTCATAAAAATAATGAACGATTCATATTTTTTTTATGAAATAAAACATAAGATAAATGACTGAGATAATTACTTTAGGTAAAATTTTCATAGCATACATGGACATATTCATAATTTGTATGTATGTATAGACCTACAGAAAACTCACTTTAAATGAAATTCATTCATATAACTTAAGTATACAAACATTGGATGAATGAACATCAGATACATAAATTTTATGAATAATTCATGAGCCGCATGACTCGTTCATACTCAACCCAAGTAACATTTTTAGTTCTTTAAAGGCTTTAGCAGCACTTCTAGAGCTAATCTTAAAGCTCCTTTTTTTAATAATGAGCTCTAGAAACACATTTAGAGCTTAAGCCGAGCTCATTTGCAGCTAATTCTTTGAGTTTGAGAGCACTTTTTTTGCTCTTAAGAAGCACGTTATTAGTGGAAAGTGACTCTGAAGGTCTATGTCATACACCTTTAAAGAGCATCTTTTGAAAGAGGTTTGTTCGTTTTGGTTTGAGTAATAAATATTATACCAAACATAAACGCAGGCACGCTTTAATACTTATATAGAATAAGTGAATCGTTTGATAGTATAAATAATATATAATTTTGTAAGATATGCCAATTATAATTTCCTACCAAAATAAATAATAAAAGAATTTAATATTTTTCGGTGAAATGTTAGCTTAATTTAAGTGCGAATTAAATTTTTTGTACTTTGTTAAATTACAACGCGCCTTCGAAATTTTGTATTTTAAGCTGTCAAATAAAAATTAATAATAACTAAAAAAATTTTAAATTCTAAAAAAAAATTTTCAAAGTCGAAATAAATTTATTTTGGTTAAAAATACAATTTAGTTTGATTTTGAGTGAGAGCCCGGGGATAGATATTTTTTTTTAATGAATAAAAGAAAATATTGCATTATTTTTTTCTCGCCGCCATGTTTTCATAAGGGAAGAAGGTTTCTTCAATACAGCTGTTAAATCACTTTGAGTTATATTTTTGATTGTTATAGAGCTGCAATGTTAATTACTGTTGATATCGAGCGCTTAATCACTTAAAGATTTACTTTCTGTTCTTTTGGAGCAAGTTTTAACAAGATGGCATTTTTCAGGTTTTTATATTTTTTTAATGAAATAAAAAGGGTGTTTCAGAAATTGAAAGTTTCGGCAAGTGGATTAATAAATAAAAAAGAATTATTTCTATGAACGAAGATTTTTATTTGAAGAATATTTTATTCTAAAAATTTATTTTAGGTCCTCGGTATATTTTTGTATATACGTTATAAAATTTTCAAAGCTTATTTTTAGAAACGAAATTGTCATCAAATAAAGTTTTTATAACTCACCCGCCATTTGGAAAAAAACATTCCTTTTAACAACCAATATGACGAGAACGTCACATCATGCAGAATGACTTTAATTAATTCATTTTAAACTGGTTTAATTTTTCCTTTGAAATAATTATTTTATTCGTATTCTAGTATGGAACACCCTATAATATGAGTGCTATAGAATTTTTTTTAGAGAGGTTTCATATACAGCTGTTATAGATTTTTTTTAAAACTTGAAAATGCGCATGCGCTTCACGAAGTATTTGTGTGCAAATATTAGTAATTCGGCTCTACAGCCGCTTTTTGTACAGCTCTGTAAATGCTAAATTTTTACATTTCAGAAGATAATGCGTTAGTATTTTGGGAATGTGTTGCTAGCAGCTGTATAACGTCTCTAAATAGTCTGATATTGACAGGTTTCTCGATAGTAGACGTGTAAAGTTTGTTATGGAGCATATTTTTAAATCTTGATGCGATATAAAGTTAATAGAGCTAAAAGTGTTCTCAAACTTCAATTACAGAATATAATTTTTAAATAAAATGAAAGGAGCTGTGAAATAATCTTTTACAGAGCAATAGCTTTCAATTTTGCTAGCTAAGAGCTGTAAAAGAACATTTTTGCATCTAATAGCTCCAACGATGTTACTTGGGAATTCATACAAATATACCTAAATCGTATGAACGCGATGTTTGGGTCAATTTTTAAGTATGTGTGCATTAAAAGTAGGAAATTTTTCATGAAAATCATGTACCTTTTTGATTCAGTGTTGAAGGAGATGAAGAGAGAGTACTAGAGAGAGAATAAGATAGTACAACTGTCAAATAGAACACGTTCGAATCGTTAGCCCCTAGGAATTTTACATTTATTTCAGTAATCTCAATTAAATAAAGTATAAAGTTCTAGTAAATCTATAAAATAGTCTTGGTTTAATAACAAGAACTTATTAGATATTTGAATTTAGTAATAAAATAGTGAATAAACACAAATTAATTGAATTTGCATAGGTATAACATCAAATAGTTATTTGAGTTAAATATGGAGGACGAGTGTAGTGGTTTAAACTGTACCAAAAAAAGAATTAACAGAAATGATGACTTTGTTTTGTGTACACGGTTAAAAATTTTGGTGTAGTTTTTAATATTTTTTGGGTTACATATATGACAACACCAAAAATGTATTAAAGTTTAATACATCGCAAATATTACATTTTTAATACAAAAATTATTACATTTCATAATAGAACTTTATTAGAAAAAGAGAGGAAATAAATTGAGGAAATTTCTCACAAGGAAATTTCTCACAAAGAAATTTCTCACAAGAAAATTTTCTCACAAAAGGAAATTTCTCTTGAGAATTAATGCAACACAGAAAATATTATGAATACATACTCGTAATTCGTAATAGCTATAATAATGAATGTGTATTTTTGTAAGAGTACCTATTTATCTTTGTATGTTAATTTATTTCCATTTGGGAATAATTATTCTTATTATTTTTATTATAATAATAACATTCTTGTCTCCATCGTTTTTCACAAATGAGAATGGAAATCTTATTACGATTGAAATTTTGTCTACTAATTAACATATTGTGCCTCGAAAAACTGCAAAGCGCCTTCAAAATAATGCATATTTAAATTTTTTTATTTTTATTTTTTCTACTTTTTAATACAATATTAATAAATTTTAATCTTGGTTGTATTAAAAAGTGACGCAGTCTGTTGAATATGTTCATATTCAATATGGCTGACAAAAAAGAGCATCGAAGCAAAAAAAGGGCGAGGAGGTATTAGAATGTAATCAAAAATGATTAGAAAAATTCTCATATTTGAAATGGCAACTGAGAGAGAAATTTTCCCTCTCTACAAGGGATATGTTTTATTCTTTTGGGTTAAGATCGACTCTTTTTTGTATTACAATTGATATATTATACAAAAATATTAGAATATAATAAGAATTGATTAGAATTTTTTTTAAATATTTCTCTAGTATTAAAATGTAATATTTGCTGTATTGCATACGGCTGTAATACAAGAGCTGTATTAAAAAATACCCCAGAATTTTTAACCGTGTAGTGGTATGTGCGGAAAAAAAATGTCATACTAAATGTGCCGAACTTAGTCCATTTGATATTGGATTACTTAAAAACAACCCAAGAATTAAATTTATGTGCTCTGATTGTCCAAATGTTTTATCCGCCTTAAAAAAACAAATTAAAGAGTTCGCAAAATGTAATAATGAAATTAAAAAACTCTTGGTGAGATAAAATGTTTGAATGTCACACCAATACAACCAAAGCAATCAAACGCACAAGCACTTAAATAAAAAAATGAAATAATAGTGGTTAAACCAAAGAGTGATCAAAATAACAAAAAAACAATAGATGATATAAAAAATTTAATAAAAACCAACAAGTATGAAATTAAAAATAGATGAAATTAAAAATGTGCAAAATGGTGCTATACTAATAAAGTGTGACAAAAAATTAGTGAAAACAATAGAATCAGAAATCAAAACAAATTTGAGTGAATATGATGCAAAAATCCAAGAACATCGTAATTCGCGAATTAACATTGTTGGAATGAAAGAGACTATAAGTGAAGATGACTTGATACAAGCGATAAAAGTACCAAAATCAACTCAATGATAGTGAATGTCAAATAATTAAATGTGTCAAGATATATTTGTCGCATAAAACACACAAATATAAATAATGCAATTGTTGAAGTGGACAGGGTTACCAACACTAAAATTATGAATATGGAAGAATTAAATATTGGATGGGATAGGTGCCGTGTGTACCAATATATAAGAATTTTGAAATGTTATAATTGTTGTGGTTACAATCACATATCAAAATATTGCAACACGAATAAAGTGTGTTTAAAGTGTGCTGGGAATCATGATGTTAAGGATTGTAACAGTGATTCCATTAAATGTGTTAACTGTGTAACTTTAAGTAAGCAAACTAATCAGGAATTTGATGTTAATCACACAGCATCTGATAACAGCTGCCCAGTTTTTCTAAGAAAACTAAAAACCGCTGAAGAACATGATAACTTCTAGCAACTAGAAACTATTAAGTGTTATTTTTCCAATATTCAAGGCTTAGCAAACAATTTCTCAAGTTTAGAAATAATTATAAATGAAATAAACTGTGATATAGTCATACTGACTGAGACCCATGTGACAAGAAACCATGATATTAATGAGATGCAATTAGAGGGTTATTATATGTTCAATTGTGATAGTGAATCCTGTCATACTGGAGGGTTAATGTTCTATGTAAAAAAGATTTTTAAATGTTCTTTTGTTAAAAAATATGTAATTGCAATGAACTATTGGTCTCTTATCATTAAAGTGCAATATGAAAATACTTCTGTGATCTACCTTAGTGCAATATATCGATCCCATATGTCAACTAAAAACTCTTTGTGTGATGACTTTGAACAATGGGTTGACTTTTTACAACAATGCAATAATAACTTCGTTATAACGGGTGATTTTAACATAGACTGGCTAGTCAGAACTGATACATACACAAGACGACTGAAACAAATAATGATTGATAACAATTTAACTCTTCTATGCACAGAACCAACAAGAATAACACAAACATCACGAACACTTATTGACTATATATTGACCAACAACGTTAACATTTGCAATGCTAATATTGATCACACTATCAAAATCATGATCATGAGTCTCTCAAAGTTCTAATAAAATGCACAAAACAAAATAAACAAAACAAAAAAACTATCAAATACTGTAAGTACAACAAAGAACGTTTTATCAGTGATCTTAGATTGAACGAGTTTTTCTCTAGTTTTGATCCTAATTATCCACATAATGTCAATGTTTTAAGTGAAAAATTTGCAACAGAATTAAAAAAAGTAGTTAATGGTATGGTAGTTACTCGAGTTGTGACATATCAAAATGGTGAATGGTACAACGAACTAAAAAGAGCTATAATCTCAAAAATAAATTTGTTCAAAACGGCTGTATTATCGAACAATTCATATGATTGGCAAGCATATCATCAATTTAAGAACTATTATAAACATCAAATTGAAAATGCTAAGTCACAATTTATATCGGACAAAATACAAAATGCAAACAATCAAAAAGATATGTGGCGACAATTAAAAAAATACGTGCTTAAAACTAAAAAAGATGAAATAACGGAAGTTCAATTTGAATACTGTGATAACCAAACTAATAGTGCAATAAAAGCTGATAAACTTAACAACTTTTTCATTAAAAGTGTGAACGACCTGGCAAATTCTGTGATATTTACTGAATATATAAATCTAATCGAAGTGTGCAATATAGAATTTGAGTTTACTGGTATAATTTCCGATGATATCATTAATACTCTTACTGTGATAAACAAAAAAAATGATTTCAATTTCATGAATGTTAAAATGTTGAAAGACTCTATTGATATTATTGGTCCTGTCCTTGTTCGTATAATAAATAGTTCGTTTTGCTCTGGTGTATTTCCCAAAACTTGGAAAGAATCTCTTATAGTTCCAAAAAAAAAAGTTCCAAACTCGGTAAAATGTAGTGATTACCAACCCATAAATATGCTGCCATTATACGAAAAAATAATCGAAAAAATTGCAATGATCCAACTCCAGGAACATTTAAACAATAATAATATACTAAGTGTAAACCAATCAGGATTCCGCTCAAATCATTCATGTGAAACCTGCATCAACTTTGTAATAAGTGACTGGAAAAGTGAAATTGATAAACAAAACTGTGTTATAGCTGTTTTCTTAGACCTTAAACGTGCGTTTGAAACCGTGAATCATGTTATACTGTTAAAAAAATTAGAAAATTATGGTATAAAGGGAATGGAACTAAAATGGTTCAAAACTTTTATATCTAATAGAACACAAAAAACTACGGTGAATAATAATACGTCAAATGCTGCATTAACTACCACAGGAGTCCCACAAGGAACAATATTAGGAGTACTCCTTTTCCTTCTCTACATAAACGATATCGAAAAGGTAATACAACATTGTAAACTTATACTTTTCGCGGATGATGGCTTGCTTTATATAACAGGAAAAGATCTAAACACACTAATAGATAAAATACAAAAAGATTTATGTGCAATACATACATGGTTAAATATAAATAAACTCATTATAAATATGACAAAGCTAAATTTATGACATTAAATAACCGCTCCCCGCAACAACTAATCAATGTATCCATTAACAACACACAAATTGAACAAATAGCCTCAATTAAATATCTCGGTATTATCTTGGACAACAAATTATCGTTTAATGAACATATAGACTATATTTGTAAAAAAGTGTCAAAAAAGCTAGGTGTCCTTAGAAGGACACGCAGAAACATTTCCAAAAACAGTGCAATAAAAGTATATAATATAACTGTGAAGCCTCACTTTGAATACTGTGCTAGTATGCTTCATCTGTGCAACAACACCCAAAAAGGTAGGCTTCAAAAACTACAAAACAAAGCCATGCGCATAATCCTTAAATGTAATCGTTTCAACTCCGTTTCATCGATGCTTGAGTCTCTTAAATGGCTGAATATAGCCCAAAGACTCTACATGATGGCAATGATATTTGTCTTTAAAATAAAACACAACTTGTGCCCTGAACATCTTCAATCAAGTATTCCCGAAAGAAGAGAGGTTCAGTAGATCCTAAGACACATCGAAGAATTCAACCTACCCCGGACCAGAACAGCTAGAGCCCAAGCCAGCATCCTCTACATGGGACTTCAAGCATTCAACAATCTACCACCTAGTATACGAAATATGAACAATTTTATTCATTTTAAAAACCAAATTAGACGTTACGCAAAAACTGTTATCAATTGAAATTCCTAAATCTATCTCGAATGTAATTTACTGATCAAAATGTAAAATACTCTGTTAATTTAATGGCTATAAGAGCCAAATAAAGTTATAAATCAAAAAGTACTACCGTTCTTACTAGAGCCTACGATTCAGTCCGTGTATTTGAAAAACACGGGTACACGGACTCTGTGTAATTATTACACGCAAATAAAAATCCGTTCTCTTAAAACACGTGTATTTATTTGCTTAATATCCGTGTATCCGGATATTAAGGATACACGAATCTTTATTACACGGATTCTTAATACACGGAATGTTTTTTGATTTTCATCTTTCCGAGGGGTGTTTTACAAGCTCAAAATTTTGAGGGATAATGGATATTATATTATTAATCCAGAAATTTTGAATCCAGAAAACCCACAATCCCGAAAACCCAAAATCCCAAAAACCCAAAATCCCGAAATTGAAATCCCGAAAAATTATATAAAATGAAAAATTTGCGGAATTTTAGTGTAAAGTTAAGAAGTAAAGGAGTAAACAACAAGGTTACTGTTCAGTTTTGTTGAGTTCTCTTTGAACATGATCTTAAGTTGTTATTGTGCTTTCAATAGTGTTGTGATTACCTACATTAGATAAGAGTGAAAAAAAAATTAATTGAACTAAAATTAAAAAAATTCACTCTGAACGCAAAGAACGTTCGGAAATAAATTTTTTAAAGGAATATCATACTATATAAATTTATGTTAAATATGATTATATACTTCGTTTATTTGAAGTTTTGTTATTGTTAAATAATCTTTAGGAATGAAAATTGATGGAGAGTTTCTCAATAATTTAAGATTTGCAGATGATATTGTCTTAATATCACCATCATGTCAAGACTTAAAAAAATGGTACTAGAATTCCCAACTAACAATTTAGCTTGTTGTAGGTTCAATGCAAGCTATTTTCTGGCTTGTATAGTAACAAAAGAAGGCCCTATGCAAACCATTTTGGCGCACATTAGAGAAGTTCCTTAAGACACTTTATCACAACTGCTATGCAAGTATATAGTCTCCAACAAACAGTGTAATAAGGTCTTATAAAGATAAACTTAAGAAAGTTATTGCCCTGCTATCAAAGCAATAGCTCACATTAAATTTTCCATTAAGGCCTTATAAAAGCCACTCAATGAAGTAGTATAATTGAAAAAAAAAATGCGTTCTTTCAAATTTTTAGTTAATATTTTTATTTATCTGAATTTTTTTCTTCATATTAGGGGGTTTGGATCGGCTTTTCTCTTTATCTGAAATGTATAGATTTAATTTTAAAAAAAACTTCACTTTTACTTACTTCTCCGAGATTTGAACTCGCGTCCTTCCAATCAAAGATCCAGCACGCTACCCATGCTAATTTGCAATACAGGAGATGGATGTTAAAATGTTTATGAGTTGATACTTCACGTATCTGCTACAGCGACATATTTTTTCAGGTCGTTGTTTATAAAAGCTATATCTCATCTTACAGAAGCCCATAGCAAAAAAATGGACGCTTGTTGTAATGGTTGTAGAAGTTGCTATTAACATTTTATAAAAGCTATATATCTTATCTTCAGAAGCCAATAGCAAAACGAAATGGACGCTTTTTAATCCAAATAAATTCCCTCTATTAATAGTTGCTATACAAAGGTAAAATAGTTCACTAAAGAAGGTAATCATTTCCATAAGTTTGCTGTTAACATTTTATTCCAAGTCAGTACACTTATTTGTTCCTATGTATCAAATAGGCGGTACTGATCTTTTAAACTTTTTCACGATTTATCTATTGTTTGTAAATGCCTATTGGTATTTAGTTTTTCTTATAATGTGAGAAAAAAAACTTCCCTACTACATATTTAAGATTAAATATTTAGATATAAAGTTTTTTAAAGCAAGCCAAACAGAAAATGTTGTTAATTTCATTCAGTTGAATGCTCTATAGAAGCGTAACTTTCATTGAAACAATTAAGGAGGCCTTGTACAGGCTTTTGCATACTTTAGTATACAAGCCTTTTATAGAACCTGTGTACCTACTTTTAAAAGGCATTAAAAACATAATTTGTAAAATGGTTGACTTTAATAATAAAGCCTTATAAAATTTATATGCTAGCTATAGCTTATCAAATTCAAAAAAATGGACCTTACACAAGTTAAATTGTTAGTTGGGAACTTCATAGCCATTGCCAAACCGCAGGCCTCGAAATGAATGCAGACAAAACAAAGCTGATGAGCAACGAAGGAGAACGAAGACAAATTGTTATAAACGGAAAAGAAATAGAATATGTCGATAACTACATTTACCTTGGACAAACAATTTCAATGGAAAACAGAGATGAGAAAGAAATATACAGAAGAATTACCAACATCTGGAAACAATTTTGGAAACACAAACATATCTTCGACTCAAATCTTAGCCAAATGTCCCGAAAATATCTTTTCGATGCATCAATATTACCCGTCATGACGTACGGATCCCAAACATGGAGCTAAACATGGTCAACTAAATCCACACAAAAACTTGCGACTACACAAAGAGCTATGGAAAGGTCAATCTTACAAGTATCCAAAAGACAAAGAATCAGAAACGAAATTATACGGAACATGACAGACTTTGAAGACGTGATCGAGAAAGCAAAACAACAAAAATAGAACTGGGCGTGGGCAGGTCACATAGCTAGGATGAGTGATAATCGTTGGACCATCAGAAGTACGAACTGGATTCCAAGGGACGGCTCACGAAGAATAGGAAGAATAGGAAGCGTTGGAGAGACGACATCGCCAGACAAAATAGTAGATGGGTTAGAATTGCCAGAGACAAAGCAGCATGGAAATCGTTGGGGGAGGCTTATATCCACTTATAACTCAATTGTTAAAAAAAAAATAGAACTTATATCAAATTAATTTTAATTTTAAATTGAATTTACTTATTTTTCGACAAATTAAATTTTTGTATAAAATTGGATGAATAAAGTTTATAAAAATAATAATAATAACTATTCTCGAACGAAGAAATATCGCCATCCAAACAAATTTTTTTTTGACAAATTTAATTAAGTTCGGCAGAAATAAGATAATTTCACTTCGGATGAAAATATATTTAATATATATATTATATATATTGACAATATTTCGAGAACCAGACCTCGTGGTTTTCAGTTTTAGAAAGCTTTTAAAAAAACTAATGAATAATTTTGAAATAACAGAAATATCGCCATCCAATCAATTTTGTAGGTCGATTTTCGAAATTAGTACGAAATATAACTTTGGACGTAAATATTTTGATAACCAGAGCACGTAGAAAAATTTCGATAGCTTTATGTAGGTAAACATATACAGGGCGTCCCATAAATAATGGTCCAAACTGGAACTGGTGATAGGCCAGGTTATGACCACTCAGAATTTTGTAACTTGTCCGTATCGCATCATTACGGTTTTCGAGTAACGGCTGTTTTTTTCGAAATTTCGAAAAACTCCTACTTCGACCCAGCTTTTGGTCACCCTGTCCATGATTGATTTTTGTTTTTTTTTTTATTTGTACACTTAAATATTGCTTAATAGTGAAACCAATTTCGTACATTAAAATATTTTAAATTTTCTGTAGGTACCATTTTGCAAAAAATTAATAAATGTCATGATGCTTTGATCAAATCTACTTTGTTACTTCGATTTTCAAAAAAAAAACACCCTGAAAAAAAACCGTACGACTTAAAACTGGTTTTTAGTTTTAAAAATTGGCCACATTTTTGAAGTTTCTTAAAGGTATAAAATTTGCTATATAAGACTAAAATCAAAAGTTATAACCATTTGAACTCAATTAAACAGGGTTCTAAAATAAATAAAAATTAACCTTTTTTTTAAATAATAATAATTTTAATTTTTTTAAATTTTTTTCTTACTTAATGTATAAAAATTGTTCAAAATGGTCCCCTCGTGCACTTGTACAAGACCCAAAACTTTTTAAAAACTGTCTTTTCAAGAGTTTTGTGCTTCCCGAATTTTGACATTGGAAATGTTTATAGGGTCGTTTTGAGAAAAATATGGTGTTACGAAAATTATTAAATGAAATGAATTCAAAGATAACGAAATTTGGTTGGTGTTACCAAAGAAATTACCAAAATGAATAAAATGAACCTAAATACACAATCGATTAATAGTACATTATACCTACACGTTGATCGTCGCCAACCGACGAGCTTCAGTGGAGGATAGTTGTTTTTGTATAAAATTCTAAAATCACTCAATTTGAGCCCACTTAGAAACCTTTTACTGAGGTTATAATTATCGAATAAAGAAAAAGAAAAAAATACCCACAAAGAAAATACATTGTTGTAAGAGGGAAGGCAAGCCGTTGGAGTGGAATGTGTGCAATAAAAAGCCACCACTGCACTGTGGCTGGTGGCAAAAAAAAAAATTGGCATCGCATCAGGAACAAAAATGTTATACATACATCAAAGGGCACGGTAGTGCCCAGCCAAGTTCTGGCACTACACCCTTTTTACAGGAACAAACTCAGGCAATTTTCGACCCCCCTATAACTTCAGTACCAATAAAGTCAGGAACTTTAAACTCGGAACATTTGGTAGGCTAGCCAAGCACAAGCACCACACCAAATTTCAACTCCTTAGCGTAAGTGGTTCCCGAGATATAAGACGTCAAAAATCGCGAAAACCGTAACTGACTCACTCACTGACAGATCATCAAAATTATGGAGCACTTCCCGACACCGCAGAAACTTGTTATTTCGCACAGCGGTAGGCCTGGTGGTGCATACGAAGGAAAAAATTTGGCAAGTTTTCTTTTAATTACTCACAATTCAAAACGTTTTGAAAACTTGACAATGTGAACCCCCAAATTTTAGTCAGTAATCATTAAATAATAAATTTCTCTCATATAACTTGGTGTTGTTTCAATATTACTCTTCTTAAAATATTTGATATTAAACCTTCATAAAGTTAGAACTTGGCATACTTTTAGATCTCACTACTTTTCACGGCTGAGTTGTTAAATATACAGATTTTTATATAGAAGAACTTGGCTGTTTTTTTAACATTTATGTTTTTTGTTGTGATATATAGCTACATTATTAAGTAGGTTAGGTATGTCTATAAAATGTATACCTAAATGTTGATTAAATTGTTGTAGGTATTGTGCAAATATTATTCGTAATGGTACGATTGGGTTGATTTGGTTGGCTTATAACTTCTGTTCTAACAATCGGACATTTAAAATAAAGGTCTTAAAATGTAGGTAAAATATCAAACTAATTTAGTCATTGAAATAACATAAAAGTGTAGGTGAAAAACGTTTAGGGTTAATTCTTCAAAATTAATACAGTAGAATTTCGAAAAGATGAACAGATATAAAACAGGGCCCGTTCATCTTTTCAAATTGTTCATCTTTTCGAGCATCAACATATGTTTGAGGAAAAAGATATATAGTAAACATATAAAAAATTTTTTACATAACAAATTAAAACAAGCTGAAAAGTAGGAATATTGTTCAGGAGGACCAAAAAGCAAAGAAGAAGTAAAAAATTATGTTGGGTATAAAGTATTCATCTTTTCGAGCACAAAATTTTAACCCATTCATCTTTTTGAACACTAAAAAGTTAAAATTTTCCGTTCATCTTTCCGAGC
Source organism: Epistrophe grossulariae (assembly GCA_929447395.1). NCBI lineage: Eukaryota > Metazoa > Arthropoda > Insecta > Diptera > Syrphidae > Epistrophe > Epistrophe grossulariae. Next base: position 2,549,789 of record OV839570.1, read on the forward strand.
TGTTCATCTTTTAGAACCGTTCAACTTTCTGAGATTCTACTTTAATTACATAAATTAAAAAATTGAATAAAAAAAAATTGGCTTTGTTAGCATTGCCAACAAAATTCATATACAGTAAAACCAGCTTAAAGGAACCCGCTTAAGAGAAAAACCAGCTTATCTGAAACACTTTTTTCATCCCCGAGTATTTGTCGACCAATTTCCTTTATAACACTCCGCTTAAGCGAAACTCGCTTAAGTGAAAAACCCGGATACCTGAAACATTCATATTTTAAGTTAAATTTAATATTTTTCATTGAAAAAAGCTCTCTTAAGTGAAAAAAATTTAATAGATAAGAACAAAAGCTGAACACTTTTACTTCATTTTTATTTTTTACCTCCACCAAATTTTCATCACGAAAATGACATCTGTATTTCTGATTTGTCAGAACCCTTTATGGAATTTTTAAATCCGCTTAGGTGCAATTTTTTTCCGCTTAACTGATATTTTGTTCACTTAAATGAAAAACCCGCTTAAGTGAAAGAAAGACTGTGACATTTTGCAGTTTCTCTTAAGCGGGTTTTACTGTACCTATGTACGTATCTATGTAGGTACATACATATGTAATATGTAGATATGTACATTTATACAAAAGGATTGATTTGCCTTTTTACTTCTGTACTAATAATCGGGTCTTTAAGATTAAGGTTTTGAAATATGTAAGTTAAATGTTAGGCTTCAAAATTTATGTGACAAAACTTGACTTCATTCTTAATCAATTCGATTGTTGAACCTAGAATATGCACAGAGACCTATACTTGAACCTCTTTGATTAACTTATAACTTTAGTTCTATAAGGGCCAGATGTTGAAGGTTAAGTTATTTAAATTAAGGTTAACCAGGCTAGAGGTAGGATTAACGTAGCAAAGCAACCTAAATATAATACCTAATCGAAAAGAGTTGATTTGGTATCTTCTGATCTAATTATCGGATCTTTGAGGATAATGTATTAGAATAAAGGTAAAATCTCAAGCTACAAATTTATGTAACAAAACTTGACCAACGTCTAAACCAATGCGATTTTTGAACCTAAAATATGCAAAGGTACCTACTTGCGAATCTATTTAATAAACTTACAACATTAGTTCTAAGGGTGAGTTGTTGAAGGTTAAGGTATTTAAATTAACGTTAGTCAGTCTAGAGGTAGGATTAACTTACCAAATCAACTTAAATATAATTATCGAAAAGGATTGATTTGATAAGCTTTTATCTTCTGTTCTAATTGTCGGATCTTTGAGGTTAAGGTCTTAGAATTCAAGTAAAATCTCAGGCTAGAAATTTATGTCACAAAACTTTACCTACGTCTAAGCCAATGCGAATATTGAACCTAGAATAAGCATAGGTACCAATATACTTGAACTTCTTTAATAAACTTATAAATTTAGTTCTAATGTTCATATGTTCAAAGTTAAGGTCCTCAAATGCAAATAAAATGTTAGACTTAATTTAAAGCAGCTCATATATACGATTCAATTTGGTTGTCAACTCAACTTAATTGGTGCTTGGCGTTTCATATACTCAGATAAAAGAATACTGCTTAACTGTCAAAACTATTACTATTGTCTTTAGAAATTACACAACTCGAGTTTATTAAATGTATTAAAAGATGAGTTCAAAATGCAAAATATTATAGAATAAAGACAATTAGGTAAATCAAGTTTGCATTGAGTTTGAACTACACATCAAATTATTTCTAAATTTGGTCTCGAGTTAAAAAGGGTCCACTTTGACAGTAAATCAAATAACTTGCCTATATAAACAGTTCAATAAGTTGAAAGACTAGTAAATCAATTTGAGCAAATTTAAGCAAATATTTGATTTTCTTCAACATCAACCGTCAATCAAATAAACTGAACTGAACAACATTAATTTAACCGCCAACTGGGGTGTGACATTAAAAATTCTGTAATTTCGGACTGTAGATTGGTTTCTAAGACAGCTTCAGAAGTTTCGATGCAATTAAATGATACAAATTAAAAATCACCAAGATTAGTGATGTTTTTATTTTATCGAGCTAACACAAGTCATTTTCTATAATTTCTACTTATTGGTTTTGCATAAACTTTTCCCTCGAGGCAGCCCTATAGCAGAAAGCAATTGTAACGTATTTTAAGTCCGGTGATCGAGATGGTACCAAAATTGGTCCATCAGGTCCGATCCAACGATCAAATTAAACATTGTTTAAGAAGCGTTTTACAATACTACTACTATGTGCTGGGCAGTCGTCGTGTGGAAGCATCCTTGACTAGTAAACGACGAGGGGCATGTCCGAAGGAAGATGTCCAATAGAAAAAACCGTCTTTTTCCAGAAAATTCAATTAAGTTCTTGATAATGGTTAAAGTATCTGATGGTTCATAGAGTCCTAAAACTTGGCATTCAGAATAATAGTCCATAAGTTGATTTTGAATTGGTATTGTGATTTTCCGTCTGGGTTTTCCAATTGTCAACTGTGAAGTTATGATTTAAGAATATTTACGTATCCATCATTTCCCAAAATTCATCAGTCCATAAAACTTTTTGTTGAAAAAGCCTAAATCTTCTTGATTTGTATCAAGCACACATTCAAATTATGTGGTTTAATAATTTTTTTTTTTTTTTTTTATTCGCTATGATCTTTAAATTTTTTGATATTTTTGTGTCAACATTTTTGCTTTTAAATATTTAAAAGATTTTTGGTTAACAATTAATGCTATACAGGTTTAATAAAATAGTAAAAAACAATTCTATGAAAGTCATATATAGGTAGCTATCAATGACAACATTATTTTTTCAATTGTTTAGCTCGTCGATTTTGAGTAGGTATAAGTACCTACTTAGTTAGGTACCAATTTGAGTATCAATTTGAGTTAGTATCCAATTTGAGCGGGAGACTTTTCAAACAATTTGCTCTGGATTAAAAGTTTGTTTTTTCTTGTACATATGTATTTTAAGTCAATAAAGCATGTCTTAAAGTGACTGAATTTAGTTTTATGCAGGTGTAGATAATGTATCTATCATGCGGCTGAGACTAAATAAGAAGTTTTTTCAACAATTTCACAAAAAGTGGATCAAGTCAATTTATGCAATATTTTTTTTTTAATTTCGTAATTTTGAAAAGGCTATAGGTATAGGTTTTTTTTTCTTCCTTCGAGTCGAGTAGCTATGTATGTATACTCACGCCTCAGTGTTTTATACAAATCAACCATAGAGAAGGTATATATGTACGTAGGGAGGTAAATACCCAACCCATATTTAATCACAAGAATTTAATTCAAACGCACACCTACTCTCATTATACACGTTTTCGTTTTTTGCAAATCCAAATCCTCAAGTAGTATTTCATCAAAAAAAATATTCCCTTGCAAAGATATGGATTAATGGCAAGAGACTTCAGTCCTCTGCGTCCTCCTCTATCACACACACACAAACACAACTCATTTTTATCTTAATAGGCGATACCCTATGTCTGAAAAATAAATTTCACTATACCTACATATATAATTCAAATTCAGCAGCAAAAAATGAAAAAAATAAAACTCTCTCAAAGAACTACCCATTGAATAATGGGAACCCAGAATTTTTGTTTACAAAAAAAATAATAATATAAACATGTATATGTGTGTATATAAAAGGTAGATAGATATCTATACAACAGCTAAATGATTATTATTCGTCCTTCTCTATAGTAGTAGGTATAGCATGGAAACTTTTTTGCTATAACAGCAAAAAAATGAAATAGGTACCAACTCATGAAAAGGGGAGAACAAAAAAACACAAAAAACTATATACATACTTATATATAAGGTATAGGTATACCTTTTTTTATTTAGGTATCCAATATAAACTTCCTGAACTGGGACCGTATCCTAAACTCAGAGTAGGGGAGTTAAAGGTTTGAACATAAGAATAAGAACCCCCGCTTAGATATACTCGTAGTATAGGTAAAGCAGCATCATCCAAGTGCAGAAGGCCCGCAAGGCCATCATGTACACAATGCTTAAGGACTATAACAAACCTAGCTTCTCTCTGGCATGTACAAAAATATACCAAGCAGAGTCTGGTCCGCTTCCATTTGTGTTTCCTTATCTTGCTCTCCCGCCCGTCATTTCTTCGTCCCCCAAAGACTTCACCACGCTAGAATGTAATTATACAGAGAAGAAAAAAAGAAAATCATTAAAAAAAGGATATGTACACAATTATACATATCGAAACGTCTGTTTCATTATTTTTTTTTATTGTGCACATTGTCCGTCGCTAACGTCCCTGAGATCCAAGCCTTCTAAAGGAGCTTACACATATAAAACCAGCCGCTGCTGGCTGCTGCTGTTGTTAATATTGCAGTAAGAGGAAACAGAGAATAACGGTAAAAAGTATTGAAACGGTAAAGGAATGTCTTCACAACCACCTTCCGCACCACTTGGATGCGCTGCTATATATAGCAAAGCACCAGCACAGTAAGAGAAAAACAGATTGGATTCTTGCGCGATTACGAAATACGAATTATACTCTGCTGGCTGCTGCTCCTCCACGATGACGAGGACGACCATTTCAAAAAGTCCGTCCCAACTTTTTATATATAATATGTGCTTGTACAATATACACTGCTCAAGTATTTTCTTATTTACTATTTTTTTATTTTATTTACAAGCCCTAGTTATAACTATAGTTTACCTTAAATGGTGAGAAATGTATTGGAAAGAATGTAAAAGACACTAACACACGGACAAGCTAAGGTCACATTCTCTATTCTCCCAAGCTTTTGGTTTCGTCCGCTTTCTCATTTCTTCTTCGAATTTTCCGCTTGAAGATGACTTGCAAGTGTTTTTTTCCTGATGAGGATTCTTTTCTCATCCTTGCTACTTATTTTTACTTTTTTGGACGTACAAATTAAGGATTTTCCATCGTGCACGTACGAAGATGTGTGTCTTTGTGTGAACGATGCGATGGGGGGTTTTATATAATCTGATGGTTGAAAGAGCAAGGGTGTTGATAAAATGAAATTTTTCAAAAGTCTTCCTATGCATATATGTATATGTAATAGAATACCTACATATTTACACAGTTTTAAATTGGATTTTGATATAGAAAGGACAATGTCTCCGTACATATTCCATGGTATACGGATAAGGAGAAAGAACCATCGCCAACCCCAACCCCACCCTCTTCCGGCCCATGACATGACTGTTTGTGAGATTATAAGAAGGACAGGCAATGACGGTAAAATCAGTTTGAATAAAATAATCCAGCGAGAATTGGAAATTTAAAAATAAAAAAATTCATTAATTCATTTTTATTTTGTTTTTTTTTTTGTTTTATATATAAAAAGGATATCATACCTAGGCACCAAATAGAGTTATAGAAGGGTGTAAAACAATGAGATGTGAATTTTTATTTCGGATTTGAGTTTATGTGTGGGAGTATTTGGAGCCGCCGGAGAAGATAAGAAGTGGGAAATGTCCTTTGGTTTTATGTTAAATCGTTAATTTGTTTTTATAAACTGAACTATTTTTGTGTTTTTTCGTATTAATATTGTTAGTTATATTATAACAAATAGAGAGGTTCTTATAATCTGATTCAGATTATAAATTAAAAAAAAAACACAAGAATTATATTTTAAAACTAGGAATCATATTAGCAAATGCATGAAGTATACAATAAAAGGATGCGATAATTAGAGCTAAATAATGTAAGTTGGCTCGAGACAAGAAAAAAGCATTTGGGAAGGGGGTCTATTTCCCATTTTTCACTTAAAATATACAAAAGTTATCACTTACCATATATAATGCTATAACTTTTTTTAAACCATCCATCCATTTTTTTACTTTATTTTATTTTGTTTTATTTTATTTTATTTTATTTTATTTTATTTTATTTTATTTTATTTTATTTATTGTATTGTATTTTATTTATGTATTGTATTGTATTGTATTGTATTGTATTGTATTGTATTGTATTGTATTGTATTGTATTGTATTGTATTGTATTGTATTGTATTGTATTGTATTGTATTGTATTGTATTGTATTGTATTGTATTGTATTGTATTGTATTGTATTGTATTGTATTGTATTGTATTGTATTGTATTGTATTGTATTGTATTGTATTGTATTGTATTGTATTGTATTGTATTGTATTGTATTGTATTGTATTGTATTGTATTGTATTGTATTGTATTGTATTGTATTGTATTGTATTGTATTGTATTGTATTGTATTGTATTGTATTGTATTGTATTGTATTGTATTGTATTGTATTGTATTGTATTGTATTGTATTGTATTGTATTGTATTGTATTGTATTGTATTGTATTGTATTGTATTGTATTGTATTGTATTGTATTGTATTGTATTGTATTGTATTGTATTGTATTGTATTGTATTGTATTGTATTGTATTGTATTGTATTGTATTGTATTGTATTGTATTGTATTGTATTGTATTGTATTGTATTGTATTGTATTGTATTGTATTGTATTGTATTGTATTGTATTGTATTGTATTGTATTGTATTGTATTGTATTGTATTGTATTGTATTGTATTGTATTGTATTGTATTGTATTGTATTGTATTGTATTGTATTGTATTGTATTGTATTGTATTGTATTGTATTGTATTGTATTGTATTGTATTGTATTGTATTGTATTGTATTGTATTGTATTGTATTGTATTGTATTGTATTGTATTGTATTGTATTGTATTGTATTGTATTGTATTGTATTGTATTGTATTGTATTGTATTGTATTGTATTGTATTGTATTGTATTGTATTGTATTGTATTGTATTGTATTGTATTGTATTGTATTGTATTGTATTGTATTGTATTGTATTGTATTGTATTGTATTGTATTGTATTGTATTGTATTGTATTGTATTGTATTGTATTGTATTGTATTGTATTGTATTGTATTGTATTGTATTGTATTGTATTGTATTGTATTGTATTGTATTGTATTGTATTGTATTGTATTGTATTGTATTGTATTGTATTGTATTGTATTGTATTGTATTGTATTGTATTGTATTGTATTGTATTGTATTGTATTGTATTGTATTGTATTGTATTGTATTGTATTGTATTGTATTGTATTGTATTGTATTGTATTGTATTGTATTGTATTGTATTGTATTGTATTGTATTGTATTGTATTGTATTGTATTGTATTGTATTGTATTGTATTGTATTGTATTGTATTGTATTGTATTGTATTGTATTGTATTGTATTGTATTGTATTGTATTGTATTGTATTGTATTGTATTGTATTGTATTGTATTGTATTGTATTGTATTGTATTGTATTGTATTGTATTGTATTGTATTGTATTGTATTGTATTGTATTGTATTGTATTGTATTGTATTGTATTGTATTGTATTGTATTGTATTGTATTGTATTGTATTGTATTGTATTGTATTGTATTGTATTGTATTGTATTGTATTGTATTGTATTGTATTGTATTGTATTGTATTGTATTGTATTGTATTGTATTGTATTGTATTGTATTGTATTGTATTGTATTGTATTGTATTGTATTGTATTGTATTGTATTGTATTGTATTGTATTGTATTGTATTGTATTGTATTGTATTGTATTGTATTGTATTGTATTGTATTGTATTGTATTGTATTGTATTGTATTGTATTGTATTGTATTGTATTGTATTGTATTGTATTGTATTGTATTGTATTGTATTGTATTGTATTGTATTGTATTGTATTGTATTGTATTGTATTGTATTGTATTGTATTGTATTGTATTGTATTGTATTGTATTGTATTGTATTGTATTGTATTGTATTGTATTGTATTGTATTGTATTGTATTGTATTGTATTGTATTGTATTGTATTGTATTGTATTGTATTGTATTGTATTGTATTGTATTGTATTGTATTGTATTGTATTGTATTGTATTGTATTGTATTGTATTGTATTGTATTGTATTGTATTGTATTGTATTGTATTGTATTGTATTGTATTGTATTGTATTGTATTGTATTGTATTGTATTGTATTGTATTGTATTGTATTGTATTGTATTGTATTGTATTGTATTGTATTGTATTGTATTGTATTGTATTGTATTGTATTGTATTGTATTGTATTGTATTGTATTGTATTGTATTGTATTGTATTGTATTGTATTGTATTGTATTGTATTGTATTGTATTGTATTGTATTGTATTGTATTGTATTGTATTGTATTGTATTGTATTGTATTGTATTGTATTGTATTGTATTGTATTGTATTGTATTGTATTGTATTGTATTGTATTGTATTGTATTGTATTGTATTGTATTGTATTGTATTGTATTGTATTGTATTGTATTGTATTGTATTGTATTGTATTGTATTGTATTGTATTGTATTGTATTGTATTGTATTGTATTGTATTGTATTGTATTGTATTGTATTGTATTGTATTGTATTGTATTGTATTGTATTGTATTGTATTGTATTGTATTGTATTGTATTGTATTGTATTGTATTGTATTGTATTGTATTGTATTGTATTGTATTGTATTGTATTGTATTGTATTGTATTGTATTGTATTGTATTGTATTGTATTGTATTGTATTGTATTGTATTGTATTGTATTGTATTGTATTGTATTGTATTGTATTGTATTGTATTGTATTGTATTGTATTGTATTGTATTGTATTGTATTGTATTGTATTGTATTGTATTGTATTGTATTGTATTGTATTGTATTGTATTGTATTGTATTGTATTGTATTGTATTGTATTGTATTGTATTGTATTGTATTGTATTGTATTGTATTGTATTGTATTGTATTGTATTGTATTGTATTGTATTGTATTGTATTGTATTGTATTGTATTGTATTGTATTGTATTGTATTGTATTGTATTGTATTGTATTGTATTGTATTGTATTGTATTGTATTGTATTGTATTGTATTGTATTGTATTGTATTGTATTGTATTGTATTGTATTGTATTGTATTGTATTGTATTGTATTGTATTGTATTGTATTGTATTGTATTGTATTGTATTGTATTGTATTGTATTGTATTGTATTGTATTGTATTGTATTGTATTGTATTGTATTGTATTGTATTGTATTGTATTGTATTGTATTGTATTGTATTGTATTGTATTGTATTGTATTGTATTGTATTGTATTGTATTGTATTGTATTGTATTGTATTGTATTGTATTGTATTGTATTGTATTGTATTGTATTGTATTGTATTGTATTGTATTGTATTGTATTGTATTGTATTGTATTGTATTGTATTGTATTGTATTGTATTGTATTGTATTGTATTGTATTGTATTGTATTGTATTGTATTGTATTGTATTGTATTGTATTGTATTGTATTGTATTGTATTGTATTGTATTGTATTGTATTGTATTGTATTGTATTGTATTGTATTGTATTGTATTGTATTGTATTGTATTGTATTGTATTGTATTGTATTGTATTGTATTGTATTGTATTGTATTGTATTGTATTGTATTGTATTGTATTGTATTGTATTGTATTGTATTGTATTGTATTGTATTGTATTGTATTGTATTGTATTGTATTGTATTGTATTGTATTGTATTGTATTGTATTGTATTGTATTGTATTGTATTGTATTGTATTGTATTGTATTGTATTGTATTGTATTGTATTGTATTGTATTGTATTGTATTGTATTGTATTGTATTGTATTGTATTGTATTGTATTGTATTGTATTGTATTGTATTGTATTGTATTGTATTGTATTGTATTGTATTGTATTGTATTGTATTGTATTGTATTGTATTGTATTGTATTGTATTGTATTGTATTGTATTGTATTGTATTGTATTGTATTGTATTGTATTGTATTGTATTGTATTGTATTGTATTGTATTGTATTGTATTGTATTGTATTGTATTGTATTGTATTGTATTGTATTGTATTGTATTGTATTGTATTGTATTGTATTGTATTGTATTGTATTGTATTGTATTGTATTGTATTGTATTGTATTGTATTGTATTGTATTGTATTGTATTGTATTGTATTGTATTGTATTGTATTGTATTGTATTGTATTGTATTGTATTGTATTGTATTGTATTGTATTGTATTGTATTGTATTGTATTGTATTGTATTGTATTGTATTGTATTGTATTGTATTGTATTGTATTGTATTGTATTGTATTGTATTGTATTGTATTGTATTGTATTGTATTGTATTGTATTGTATTGTATTGTATTGTATTGTATTGTATTGTATTGTATTGTATTGTATTGTATTGTATTGTATTGTATTGTATTGTATTGTATTGTATTGTATTGTATTGTATTGTATTGTATTGTATTGTATTGTATTGTATTGTATTGTATTGTATTGTATTGTATTGTATTGTATTGTATTGTATTGTATTGTATTGTATTGTATTGTATTGTATTGTATTGTATTGTATTGTATTGTATTGTATTGTATTGTATTGTATTGTATTGTATTGTATTGTATTGTATTGTATTGTATTGTATTGTATTGTATTGTATTGTATTGTATTGTATTGTATTGTATTGTATTGTATTGTATTGTATTGTATTGTATTGTATTGTATTGTATTGTATTGTATTGTATTGTATTGTATTGTATTGTATTGTATTGTATTGTATTGTATTGTATTGTATTGTATTGTATTGTATTGTATTGTATTGTATTGTATTGTATTGTATTGTATTGTATTGTATTGTATTGTATTGTATTGTATTGTATTGTATTGTATTGTATTGTATTGTATTGTATTGTATTGTATTGTATTGTATTGTATTGTATTGTATTGTATTGTATTGTATTGTATTGTATTGTATTGTATTGTATTGTATTGTATTGTATTGTATTGTATTGTATTGTATTGTATTGTATTGTATTGTATTGTATTGTATTGTATTGTATTGTATTGTATTGTATTGTATTGTATTGTATTGTATTGTATTGTATTGTATTGTATTGTATTGTATTGTATTGTATTGTATTGTATTGTATTGTATTGTATTGTATTGTATTGTATTGTATTGTATTGTATTGTATTGTATTGTATTGTATTGTATTGTATTGTATTGTATTGTATTGTATTGTATTGTATTGTATTGTATTGTATTGTATTGTATTGTATTGTATTGTATTGTATTGTATTGTATTGTATTGTATTGTATTGTATTGTATTGTATTGTATTGTATTGTATTGTATTGTATTGTATTGTATTGTATTGTATTGTATTGTATTGTATTGTATTGTATTGTATTGTATTGTATTGTATTGTATTGTATTGTATTGTATTGTATTGTATTGTATTGTATTGTATTGTATTGTATTGTATTGTATTGTATTGTATTGTATTGTATTGTATTGTATTGTATTGTATTGTATTGTATTGTATTGTATTGTATTGTATTGTATTGTATTGTATTGTATTGTATTGTATTGTATTGTATTGTATTGTATTGTATTGTATTGTATTGTATTGTATTGTATTGTATTGTATTGTATTGTATTGTATTGTATTGTATTGTATTGTATTGTATTGTATTGTATTGTATTGTATTGTATTGTATTGTATTGTATTGTATTGTATTGTATTGTATTGTATTGTATTGTATTGTATTGTATTGTATTGTATTGTATTGTATTGTATTGTATTGTATTGTATTGTATTGTATTGTATTGTATTGTATTGTATTGTATTGTATTGTATTGTATTGTATTGTATTGTATTGTATTGTATTGTATTGTATTGTATTGTATTGTATTGTATTGTATTGTATTGTATTGTATTGTATTGTATTGTATTGTATTGTATTGTATTGTATTGTATTGTATTGTATTGTATTGTATTGTATTGTATTGTATTGTATTGTATTGTATTGTATTGTATTGTATTGTATTGTATTGTATTGTATTGTATTGTATTGTATTGTATTGTATTGTATTGTATTGTATTGTATTGTATTGTATTGTATTGTATTGTATTGTATTGTATTGTATTGTATTGTATTGTATTGTATTGTATTGTATTGTATTGTATTGTATTGTATTGTATTGTATTGTATTGTATTGTATTGTATTGTATTGTATTGTATTGTATTGTATTGTATTGTATTGTATTGTATTGTATTGTATTGTATTGTATTGTATTGTATTGTATTGTATTGTATTGTATTGTATTGTATTGTATTGTATTGTATTGTATTGTATTGTATTGTATTGTATTGTATTGTATTGTATTGTATTGTATTGTATTGTATTGTATTGTATTGTATTGTATTGTATTGTATTGTATTGTATTGTATTGTATTGTATTGTATTGTATTGTATTGTATTGTATTGTATTGTATTGTATTGTATTGTATTGTATTGTATTGTATTGTATTGTATTGTATTGTATTGTATTGTATTGTATTGTATTGTATTGTATTGTATTGTATTGTATTGTATTGTATTGTATTGTATTGTATTGTATTGTATTGTATTGTATTGTATTGTATTGTATTGTATTGTATTGTATTGTATTGTATTGTATTGTATTGTATTGTATTGTATTGTATTGTATTGTATTGTATTGTATTGTATTGTATTGTATTGTATTGTATTGTATTGTATTGTATTGTATTGTATTGTATTGTATTGTATTGTATTGTATTGTATTGTATTGTATTGTATTGTATTGTATTGTATTGTATTGTATTGTATTGTATTGTATTGTATTGTATTGTATTGTATTGTATTGTATTGTATTGTATTGTATTGTATTGTATTGTATTGTATTGTATTGTATTGTATTGTATTGTATTGTTTTGTTTTGTTTTGTATTTACACCAGGGTATCAAAAAGCCACATCTTCCTCTCCCATACCTTCTCGAATTTCCTCCTCCCAATCCCCCATGCTTCCTTCATTACCGCTGCTGCCTTTTTAATTCTGTCCCTTATATGTGCCTCCTGCCCTCCATTCTTTTTGAACACATACCCCAGGTATTTGAATTCTTTTACTTCTTCTATCTTTTTTCCCTCCATCTCCAGTCTACTGTTGTACTCCTCCCTCCTCCTTTCCTGAACCTCATCACTTTCGTTTTTCCCACGTTAACTTCCAGTTTTTTCCTTTCGAAATACTTCTTCAGTTTTCGTATCATACTTTGCATCTCTTCTTCATTTTTCGCCATTACCACCACATCATCTGCGTATTCCAACGAGCAAATTCTTCTTCCTCTTACTTTTATCCCTTCCCAACTCCCCTTGCCCAATTCACCTTCTATATCCGCTGTCAGTAAGTTAAAAAGAATTGGGCTCATTGGGCACCCCTGTCTTACTCCCTTTCCCGTCCAAAATCTTTCCCCATCTCTCCTCCCGCTTTTACTCTACTCATCGTTTCTTCGTAGACCTCCCCCACTCTTTCCCTGAGCCCTTCTCTCACTCCTCTTTCTTTCAATGCCTCCATCATGATTTTTCTATCTACTGAGTCAAATGCAGCTTTTAAATCTATAAACAATGCCACTAGCTTACCCTTCTCCTTTGTTGTCTCTCTGTTCACCACATAGTTCAAAACATATACATTGTCTATCGTTCCTACTCCTCTTCTAAAACCCGTTTGATTTGGTGGAATCTTCCCTTTTCCTCCACTTCTTCCTCTAGCCTATTCGCTAAAACTGCCGTATATATCTTATATAGCGATGGCATGAGCGTTACTCCTCTGTATTCTTCCACCTTTGTTCCTGCCCCTTTCTTCATTATTAGCGCGATCACTCCCTCTTTCCACCCCTCCGGCCAACCGTCTCCTCTCCACACTCTTCTGCAAATCTCCCATGCTACATCTAACGCTTGTTCTCCTCCATATCTCTACGCCTCATTCGGTATTCCGCTATGCCCATTGCTTTTCCTTCTTTTAGTTTTCTCACCACCCCACTGATTTCCTCTTTGCTAATTTCAGTCACATTACCCGCTCTTCTTGTACTCTCTGCCTCCATTCTCACTCTTTCTTCCACCCCTCCAATCAGGCTCATAAAATATCTTTTCCATTCTTCTTCTTTAATCCCTTCCCCCATTCTCTTTTTCCTTTTTCTTTCTCTATTTATTATTTCCCACACTTTATTTTCTGTATCTGCTTCTTCAATCTCTTTTATCATCTTATCCTGTTCCTCCTTTTTCTTTTTCTCAATAAGCGCTTGATATTCTCTCTTATTCTCCCTGTATTTTTCTTTCGTACCACTATCTTTCCTCCAACTCCTTAACTCCTTTCTTACTTCCTCTTTTTTCTGCCTGCATTCTTCATCCCACCATCCTCTCATTTTTTGTCTCCTTTGTCTTCCCCCTACCTCCTCACTTTGTTACCCTCTTTATCCTCTCTTCTATCTCCTTTTGTGCTTCCTCTCCTCCCCTAGTCTTACTCCTCGCATTCTCCTCTCGTATTCCCGTTTCATCTTCTCTGCCCATTTTCCTGTTTTTATTCTTTTGACCTCCTTTACTTTCTCTCTCGTTCTCCTTCTTCCTTTTTTCATCGTGACCACCAATGGATGATGATCTGACTCTACACTATCTGCTACTTCCATCCTTTCTATCCCGCCTCTTGCCCTCTCGTCCCCCAATACATAATCTATTACTGTCTCCCCTCTACATCCTGTATACGTGAACTCTCCCTCCTCATCCCCCTCTATATTCCCGTTAAAAATTTCCCACCCTAATTCTCCTATCATTTGTGTTAGCTTCCTTCCTTCGGCGTTGACTTTTTTATCTTTCGACCTTCTCCCACCCTCTTCGTCATCCGTATCCCTCACTTTCCCACCCTCTAGACCTGTTCTCGCATTGAAGTCCCCTTCTATTATCACTCTTTCTTCTTCTGATTGCCTCTCCATCCACCTTCGTAGGGTTTCCAATTTCTTATCTATGTCGCCATTTACGTACGTTGCTACTATATCCCATTGGTCCTTCCCTGCTTTTACTTTCCTACTCATTATTCCTTCTTCCTGTTCCTGACTATCCTCACCATCCATAGCCATTTCTTCTCTAATCCCCATCATCATCACTCCCATTGCTCTTCCCTTGTTCTTCTTTTTTGCTCCCTGTCTCGTCCACTTATACCCCTTTGGCAATTTTGCTTTCCATTTTTCCCAGTTCTTTCCCTCTACCCACGTTTCTATCATCACTACCACTTCCCATTCTTTGATCCCTTCCCAGAACTCTTTGTCTTTATTTGCTAGTCCTGCCATATTCCAGAAGCCTATCTTCCATCTATCTTCTGAATCTTCTCTCCTTATTCTCTCTGACTTTTCTACTCCTTTATCCGTTTTTTGACGCCACCGTTTGCGCTTCTATTCCTTTCTTTCCACGTAAGGTCCTCTTCAATTCTCTCCCTCCTTCCTCTTAGCTTAATTCTTTTCCTCATCACCTCTGCTTTCCCCTCTATTGTTTCCATCTTTACAGCTATCATACCTTCATTCCTGTCTGATCCTCTCCTGCCGATCTTCTTCGCTTCCTCTATCCTTTCTCCTCGTACTCCTATCCTTTCGAATATTCTTTGCACCGTTTCTTGAATTGTGCCTTTTATCTGCGAGTTTTTAATTATTATATTACGCCGTCTTTTTTTTTTCTTGCCTTCCCATCCTTACTTCCATTTCTTTCATCCTCTCCACTAGGTGCTCTTTCTCCCCTCCCCCACTTATTTTACATGCCCATTCTCGGCTTTGCGCTTCAAACTGTTTTACTCTCTCTTCAATTTCCCGTACATTTTGTTCACTTTTCTCCAATTCTTCTACCCTTTTTGCGAGCCCTCTTACCTCAACTTTCAGTTCTCCTCTCTCCTTTTCCCCTTATTATTTCTTCTCTCATTTTTCCCATTTTAATTTATTTTAATTTTGTTTTGTTTTGTTTTGTTTTGTTTTGTTTTGTTTTGTTTTGTTTTGTTTTGTTTTGTTTTGTTTTGTTTTGTTTTGTTTTGTTTTGTTTTGTTTTGTTTTGTTTTGTTTTGTTTTGTTTTGTTTTGTTTTGTTTTGTTTTGTTTTGTTTTGTTTTGTTTTGTTTTGTTTTGTTTTGTTTTGTTTTGTTTTGTTTTGTTTTGTTTTGTTTTGTTTTGTTTTGTTTTGTTTTGTTTTGTTTTGTTTTGTTTTGTTTTGTTTTGTTTTGTTTTGTTTTGTTTTGTTTTGTTTTGTTTTGTTTTGTTTTGTTTTGTTTTGTTTTGTTTTGTTTTGTTTTGTTTTGTTTTGTTTTGTTTTGTTTTGTTTTGTTTTGTTTTGTTTTGTTTTGTTTTGTTTTGTTTTGTTTTGTTTTGTTTTGTTTTGTTTTGTTTTGTTTTGTTTTGTTTTGTTTTGTTTTGTTTTGTTTTGTTTTGTTTTGTTTTGTTTTGTTTTGTTTTGTTTTGTTTTGTTTTGTTTTGTTTTGTTTTGTTTTGTTTTGTTTTGTTTTGTTTTGTTTTGTTTTGTTTTGTTTTGTTTTGTTTTGTTTTGTTTTGTTTTGTTTTGTTTTGTTTTGTTTCGTTTTGTTTTGTTTTGTTTTGTTTTGTTTTGTTTTGTTTTGTTTTGTTTTGTTTTGTTTTGTTTTGTTTTGTTTTGTTTTGTTTTGTTTTGTTTTGTTTTGTTTTGTTTTGTTTTGTTTTGTTTTGTTTTGTTTTGTTTTGTTTTGTTTTGTTTTGTTTTATTTTATTTTATTTTATTTTGTTTGTTTTATTTTATTTTATTTTATTTTATTTTATTTTATTCTATTTTATTTTATTTTATTTTCAAATCAAGTATCAATCAGTCCATACCTTAATTTAACATTTTTAAAACTTTATAGGTAGGTACATACCTGAACTGCTTAAAAAGTTAAAACAGAGAATCTTAATTAAATAATGTCCCCGATTTAAAATATTAACATATTTATAAATTACTACAATTTTCTCTGGGTGAGTAAAGTGTCATTCATATGCTTGGCAGCTTGACCCATCAATCACTTTATGGAGTTTATTTAATATAAATGATCTCTAACATTAGGTACACAAGACATTATGAATGGAATCTGTCTACCACAATTATTTACCTCTCGACGACACTTTAATTCACAGAAATTTACAACGATAAATTAAGAAGATGAGGCGCACTCCTTTTTAGCCAGTCAGAGCTTGCCGCAAATCCGATTAGAGGAATGTCGACTTTCCCCCCCAAAAAAAAAAAACATAAAAACAGAAAAAAATCTAACAAAATTACAGAAAAACACCAAAAGAAAAATAAACCCAAAAAGGTCATAAAGGCTACTTAAGTGGTGTAAAATTACCACATGCGAATGACATATTGCTACGTTTACAACGTCCTCACGTCGCACACACCATAAATTTAAATGTAAATTACAGTTACATACTGCCACCAGCATATGCATGACTAAGTGAAATCACACAAACAAAACTTGACCTCCGCGCCATACATCTTGTGTAATTTAAGGTCCTTCGGTATTGCAATGCAAAGACTGAGTCGAAAAAAAATAATTAAAGGTAATTTTTAGTCCATTTGCTTGAAATCCATTACGATCCGTTGGCGGTTATTTCTCAAACCATGAACTTATTCACATTCATCCTATAGCATAGAAGGTCGACCTCGAACATGTTTCGCCGTTTTTCCTATCTCTGGTATTAATATACAGCCTCCAAAAAGGATCTTTGACAAGGGTGTAGCAGTTTATAACGACAGCCAATTTGACTAAAAAAAAAACTAAACCTCGTAAAAGAAGAATAAAGTGTATAGAAAAAGAATTGAAAAGCCCCCTGAAACTAAGGTAAAATGGGTAAAATGAAAAAATTTTTAAAAATCGCTGTTCCGTGTTAACCCTTCACATTTGGTAAGCTTATAGCTCGACGAGACTTCCTCCTTTGAGTAAAAAAAAAAAAATCCAGCTCTCAGCAACAGGATTCGAATAATCGTTGTGGATGACAACATCTTCGTTGGCGTTCATCGTTGACGTCTTTTATTGCGGTGTAGCTGCTGGACACTCAAGGAGACAGTCTCATTTATTTCCCAGAAAAAACATACACATATCAAACTATACAAACGTATATGTGGATATGCCATGACCGAAAAATAAACCGACAAAATGAACATTAGGGTCGAGGTGTGTATCCATTTAAATGGACATTTTCATAGAACCGAGTTTTCAAAATATTTTTTTTTTTGACCAATTCCCTTGCTTAGTCAATATCCTTGTTAGTATAATTCGTAAAATGTGGTGGGAACCACAAAAGGGCATTCATTTTTATCCAATTAGTTTAATTTTTGTTTCTTTCTTTTCAGAATCCCCATCAGGATCTCACATTTGAAGTCATCATCACCACATGACCACATCTTGCATTGAGTATAGGTCTTCTTATTTTGTATGGGAAAATTTAGACTGATGGTATTTTTTTTCAGATGCGGTGGGACATCTCATAATCGAACAAAAAAAATAAAAACTCCTTGATATATATTTATTAGATTTTTGATACTAACCACTCACATTTACATTATGTTATAGGTGTGGTTAAAGTGCTCTAAAATCGTTAAAATTGTTGAAATATCGCTTTAACTTAATAGAACACATTTTTACTCTATTTCTTCCAATATATATCCGCCAATCAAGAATTAAAATGTTTTAACTGTAATCACAAAAAACATAAATAAACGAAATGGTTTAAAACTTGAAATAAAAAAAGCAAAACTATGGGCCTTACCAATAATAATAACCAAATATAAAGACGACTTAAATATTCAAGTAAAATAAACCATAACCAGAAAAAAAAAACATTGTTATCCCAAGAATTTTAAATTCTTGTAAAATTGTAGTCAAAAAATTGTTGGCTCAACAAAAAGTTCTTGCAGCAACAACTCAGTGTTATTTTTTTAAGAATCAAATTTTCAGTTTAAAAATTAAGTTCTTGGAAAAACAACTTTAACATTCTTAATCACTTTCAAAAACGCAAAGTTGTTACCCCAATAATTAAATTGTTGTCATAAGTATTTCTACAGACAATATCCTTTTAACAATCAAATTTTAACTGTATAAAAAAGTCTAAATAAACCATAATAATAAATTATAAACTTTTGTTGATTTTCCAAAAAAGACGATAAGGTTTTATAAAAAAGTTTATATCTTGAGTTTTATTAATCAGATCGTCGAGACTAAATTCATCAAATCCTGCCAGACTTTGCATTGGATATCACGATGCATACCTCTTTAAACCTAAAGCAAAATATGAGTGTGAATATTTTGATTAGGTACATACACTCTTAAATGTTTTTTTAACTAAAGATGATATTTTGTCTCCTACTACATTATATTTCTCTACATCATTTGTCATAAAATGTTTTCTACTTCTTCTTATCTTATTACAATTACTTTATTTTCAAAGTAAGTTGAAAACTAGTTATTAGCAGAACAATTCCAATTTTTGAAAATCTGACATTTTTAATACTTGAACCAAAAACTTTATTTTAATTTTTTGTTGACAATTTCTACTTGTGTCAACAATTTATATTTTTAAAAGTTTGACATTCTTTTTCTTGAGCCAACAATTAAGTTTTCGATTTTTATTAACAACGGATTGTTGTTGCAACAATTTCTGCTCTTGAAATGTTTACTATTTTCGTACTTGACCAGACGATTTTCATTTTTGAGGTTTTTTAACAACTCGTTCTTGAAACAACAATTAACATTCTTAAATTTTTGACATTTTTTATCTTAAATTCAAGAATAAAAGTTCTTGCTTCATGGCTAACACTTACATTGTTTAGTTAAGAATTGTAAGTACTTGGGTTCATTTTAACCTACGAAAATTGTTGGGCCAAAGTATAAAATTTTTGATTTTACAATTTTTTTTCTGAGTGATGGACTATAAATGACTATAAATTTACCAACGAGTTCACAACAGGCCATTTTCTATCACCAACAAAATTATATCCACGGAAAAACAAATATATCCATGAAAAAAAAAATTCATGAAATGTTATGACATATTTTTTTTTAATTATCAGTACATACTGCTTAATACAAGCATTTGTAATATTATAATTTTCTTTTCTCTTTTCAGATACTGGGAAATATCAACTTGTTACAGTCATCATTTAGCGTGGTGTTATATATGTTAGAAAAATATAAAAAGCCTAACAACTACAAAAGACAACAAATAAAATATATAAATACATTAATAACAGGCTACAAAAAAAAACTACAAGTCAAAATATTGCACATTAAATTACATGAATTAAACAAAAAGTGGCAACACTGTTACAATTAAAAGGTAAAAATTAAACACGATGATTGGTGACAAACAATTAGAAATACTATAAGAACGTCCATACAACTTGTTCTTAAGTGAATAAGCTTTGAGTATTTCAAGTCGAAAACATTATGATTTTTATTCGCTCCTTGTTTCATATGAGTCAATGGTTAATTGAGGCCATAATTGGTACGACGGAAATCGATATGAAAAATGCCAGAGTTCCTAGAACTGTGACTTCTAACTATACTAAATGAATTTGGTCTAAAAGTACAGAGGACATATTGACTATATTGAAAGACAGCAAACTTATTTAAATAAATAAGTAAATATTATATTAAATGAAATGATCTACAACTGATTCAAAAATCTAGAGCATAGATTAGATATATAAAGAATTGTATATTACTTATATGAGTTATGACGGTGGGTATATATTTCCACCAGTTTAGATAGGAGATGGAAACTATCATAAGCAATTATTGACTTAAATTAGGAAAACGGAATTCTATAGTTGAAAATAAATGAATGTTATCCAAAATAAGATACACTTCGGAATTTAAATTTGAGGTAAAATTGAAAATATCGTATAGAAATTGCTTTTTTCTTGGATAAATTATAAGATAGGTTAGGTACAATAGAATTTTTTTTTGTTCAAAATCTTGAGCGTGAAATTTTTTTCAATAAGTAGGTATATGATATATGCTGAAACTAATAAAAGATGAGTTATTGACCAATTTGGATTATAATTGAAAAAGTGGATAAGATCAAATCTTATTTTTCCTTCGGTTTTTCTGGTCACAATGGTTGTTGAAATGAAACAATTAAGTAAAAATTTACTTTTCCCGACGTTTCGGCAGGGGTTGCTGCCTTCTTCAGGGGAACTTTAATTAACATAAAAAAAAAAACAAATAATGATTACAACAATTGTATGACAACTTTTAACAAGACTTACGTTATATAAGTATTTTAGTTTTACATAAGTAAAATTATAAGGTTTTATAAATAAATTTTAATAAAACTTATGCACTTCGAATTGAAGTTAGGTCTTTTTACATTATAATAAAACAACAAATTGGTATTTGTATTTTTATGTAATTTTTATGTTTTTTTTTTAGTGCACTGAATCTTAAAATAACCATGTCTTAAAATAACCATTGTTCTCGAATGCCAGAAAAGATAAATTATTTAGTTTCTCAGTCGACATGCTAATACGTTGAGGCCGCATGGTTGTATTCGAGTGTAGACATTGACGTATTATATGTTAGTTACTTGTCACTTCCATACATTTTTTGAAAGAAAAATGTTCCAAGAAATCTCAGCGCTTTTGGGACTGATCGGCCACATTCGTTACTAAATAGACGGCAAACACTAAAAAAATCGTTAAAATTCAAATATTTAAGAAGAACCGACAGTAGATGGCTTTCGTTTTTTATTTAAATTGAATAAAAGACATCTTTGTTTTAGTTTTTTTCGGTTTATTGACCAACGAATTGAACAATTTTTTTAAATTTTGATCGAACTCACTTTTTCTGATCTTTCCCATTGGCTTTTTTTGGCAATATAGTGCATTATTACCTTACAATATACATCAATAATGAAGGTATATTTGGCTGCTCGTAATGGCGAGTTTCATGGCATGACCACCAAGACCCAAGAGCGCTGCTGTAAACTGGAACACGAATAAAGTTGGTTACTAGCAGTCCATGTATATTACGTCTATGAGTCTAGGTATCTGTGTTCATACTGTTCAGGTTATCTGAAGGTAGGTACTACCGAATGTGCTGGCGAATGACAATTTTTTTTAGAAATAGACGTTAAATTTGTAAAATTTCTCTGCCCCCCCTAACAAAACAGAGTAGCTACGGCACTGAATGGCATGCGATGTGTGCATCGGGCAATTGGAACTGAAAAATTATGAACATTTCCTTCACAAAAAGGGTGCATGATGTATATAGGCACAGACTGTGAATATATCTACTTAGTATAGTAATTTGAAGTTTTGTGCAATTTTATAAAAATATGTATATAGGTCCTAACAAATTCTATATTAAACATAGGGAAGTACAATAAGTATATACAATGGGTTGGGTATCTATAGTATACATATTTTAATTACATAATCCTGTTAATTAATGAAAACTAAATATTATTATTAAAAGAGCTTAAACCCCGAAGCAACTGGTCGAAAACCCTTAGTCTAAATTTATTTGCATTCTTTCCATTTAAATTATATCCTTTTAAGTTCCCACGGTCTCCCTTAATGGGATTTTGGGGATAAATTTTTTTTCAATTGAGTCTGCTTCACGTCTAAAAAGTCTAAAAAAAAGTCCACTGTTAGCTTGTACTATAATTTTTTATATTTTCCTTTTTTCAATTGAAACAAATCCCATTTTGTGCTACTAAAATGTGTTTCTCTTCTTCCATAACCACGAATGTGTACACACAGAATGGACAAAAAACCACATGATCCCAATAAAGTCCGGTGGAGATTTAAAAAAAAGTCATCAACAGCGTGTTAAAAAATAACACAACGCAGACCTTTGGGAACTGAGAAAGCATGTACGATACGAAGTATAACGAACACACATCCCTTCGGTCAAAATTAAGTGAAATACATTTTTATTCCGCTTTGTATGCATCAAGGGGGATTCGTTGGTTGGTATAGAATACTATGTATGTTTGTTGAATGTGGATGATGGGACCACTTGTAATTTTTGTCTAAAAACCTGACCACTGGGTTAATTTGCCTTAAGCTTGAGAAAAAAAATGCGAGCCGCTGATAATAAATTTGATTTCAAACATAACGTACAAAGATTTGTAGTATAACGCACCCTCTGGGAAAAATTAACAAACAAAATGGACCTTTAGGATGGATGAATCAACGTGCCTGTACTGCATATATACGATGTTAATCACTGTTTCGACCGAATCTGTGATATTTTGCGGCTGCTTGGCATTAAATATCGTTAACAGATTTTTTTTACATTTCCTCCGCTGAAAGGATATATTTTTCGAAGCGGAATGAGATTTTAATTTTATTATCTCTGTCGGTTAAATAATGACATCACGCATATGAATGGTAGATAAAACAAAAAAATATTGAAGGGTTTTCAATCTCCTGGAAGAAATCACTCAATAAAAAATAGATATTCATGATTTGTATTAAAAAAAATATGTGAGAAATTTTCTAAACCTACCTGTTGGGATTATGATTATGGGATGCTATAGGACTCAATATTATGTTAAGTATTCATTGAATTCTAAAAATATATTATTTTAAAATATTTTTCATCACATGAGAAAACAAACAAAAAGAAACGAAAACACAATTTTGTATCTTTTGAATATAATTTTTATTTGTGTTTACTGTTTAGGTCACACAAAGCCTGTTTTACCAAACTCGAACTGTAACTTTTCAATCACATCATTTCCCAAAGTAATACCCCAGGAGGAGCCGCTATGCAATATAGGAATCCCTTACAAATTTCAAAACAAGAAAAACTTTTGTGTAAAATATAAGCCCAAAATGTGCAGAAAACTGTCCCATATATACAGGGTTTCCCGGATATGGTTGGTAGTATTTTAATGTGTGGTTCTTGGGTTTATTCTTAGAAAAAAATCTTTTACGGTAAAAGTCTATCTCCAATTTTAACATCATATATCGTGGATTTAAGAAAATGCCTTCTTTGGTGTACCCTAACCCATGTTAACAAAATTGTCTCTTTTAATTCTAGTGGTAGAAACTTAGGAATTATTTTTAGAAGAAATACTGCCTTTAAAACTGCGTTTAAATTAATTTGATATCTTGTCTCAGTCTTAAGATATCCACTTTTTAGTCTGTTCCATTTTCCCTGCCCATGTTAACTTTTTGACTGATGTCGATTTTCTCGAAAAAAATGCGTAATAACCATAAAATTTTACTATTTTTTTCTTGCGAACTTAACAATAATAAAAATCAATGAAAAGATTATGGAAAAACCCATAGATTTTATGATACTGGGGAAAACCGGCAGCAGGTAAAATTTTAAAAAGGGTTTTTTTTTGCCTTAAGCACCAAATGCTATGAATAAAATACTATTTTTTTGCGGTTTATAGATAATTTTTATTTTAAATGTGTAATAAAACAGTTATAACAGGTGCTCAAAGCGTCTTTCTTCTTTGGTTTTTTATGCATGCTAGAGCCCGTTTTTGGATTTTACGATGAATATCAATTTATTGATTCTAACTGCTATCGCACTTTCGATGACGCTTCGAGGATACGACCTTCTAATTCGTTTAAAGTTGTTATTTTAGTGGAATAAACAAGTTCTTCTATTCTTCCCCATACAAAAAGATCCAATACACTATAAAGGTCGGAAGATCTTGCAGGCCAGTGAACTGGTCCATTTCTTCCCGTCCAACGATCACCGTACTCTTCATCTAGCCAAATTTTAACCTCACGACCATTGTGGGCTAGAGCGCCATCCTGTTGGAAATATGATGAAGCTAGTTTAATAAGTGGAATGTCGCTCAATAGCTCCAGTTAATAATAGTGCAAAAACTCCATATAGTTCCCATGGGGGTGGGTGGCCCCGGCGCAATGGAAGTAGTGCTTGATTGCTAAACTCGATGTGAGGGTTCGATCCCCAGTCTAGACAGCATTTTTTTCTATATCCCCTCAACTGAACGCCACCCCTGGGATTTAATGAGGTAATCAAAACCTAATTTCTCAATCCACTGTGCCAACAAAAATCTATCCTATCCTTCTATTCCTTCTAACATTGCCTAATTTATAAGACCCTAGATCTTACTGGCATATATATGTTTGTGTTGTTTTTAGTTTGTAGAATTCAGCCTGGGTGGTAGTTTGAAGGGGCCGGTTAATTTATTTGCAATTACCTGCCCACATATTGACGCTGAAGCTGTGTTGAAATGATTTATGTCTCTTTGTATAATATGTGGAATATCTGAAGGCCATGTATGAAGATTGTGGAAATTTGTAATCCCATCTCTTGTAAATTGAGATTCGTCCGTCCAAAGAATTCTGCTAATAAACTCGTTGTCATCCAAGCTCCGCTCCAGCAACCAGTTAGAAAACCTTCCTCGTGGAGATACCTCAAAAACTCTAGCAACTGATTACACATAACAACAAAGATTTTTTTCCGGGAAAATAACTATATTATATGTAGATAACCGGCATCCTGAATCTGAAAATGAAACCCATTTTCATCCATCAGCTTTAGTTTTTGGGATATGACATATGGATTCTCCCATAGAAAAAAACCTTCCATGCGGCGAACAAAAATAAAATTTTTCTTCAGAAGCAACCAAAAATGATCTTTTCCTTGAAAGTTGGTCGTTTGGCAGGTCGTACATTAGAATAAATCCATTTATTACGGTTATTTGAGTTAATACTATTTAAATTAAAAAGGCAAAAATAACAATCATCATGGGGATTTTTTGATTTTCGCCAGTTCATTGGCGTATTGAGCTTCAAAAAACATCTTGTTCTACTTGACCATAGTCGCAAACTAACAACACAGTTTCGACAAACAGTTTTAGGCACCCAGAGCTTGTATAAATTACACATTTGCATTTTGAAGTAATCAAAATTAGCTGTTTTCACGAATTCTGTCACCAATTTTTTAAACAATTTAAGCCTCATTCACCGCAAATGTTACAAAAACAGTGTGGGATATTAAAACAACTTCTCCGTGATGTAGATATAGTTATAATTTCTTCATAACTGGATATTAACACTGTACAAAACTGCAAAATGTGCGACTACTCTACTTAAAATACAATAAAGCTTTGTAGGCCAAACTAAAGCTGATGGATTAAAACGGATGGTAGATTTAAATTTACCGTTTTTGAATATAAGAGAAAAATAAAAAAAATTCCGGAAAATTTTAAAAAGTTAAATTGAAGAATTGTTTATTCTTGGAAAACCACTCTTATTCTCAACTTTTATAAGAATACGTTACGGAAAAAATCATAAACAAGTTGTTTTTTTCTTACGTTACGACGTTTCGTCCATGGCTATGGACATCATCAGGTTTAAACAAAGGATTTCTGTATTTGCATTGATAAATATAAATTACAAGATTCTAAATTTTGTTAACATGGTTGCACATGGGTACTTAAATCCACGATAAATGATGTCAAAATTGAAGACTATTGTAGAACGATTTTTATATTAGAATGTACTCAAGAACCACATCCTTAAATGCTTTTAACAAGGTCCGGGACACCCTGTACCTATATATGTAAAAAACTTTATACACAATTTAATTTTTTTATTTAAAAAAGGGAATTTTATGAGATTAATAAACACCTTATTTATTTTGAAAGTTGGCCTTATTTCACTTTGGAAAAGTGTAATAACACCCAATTCGAATAGTTGGTCTTATTTTACTTTGGCAAAGAGAAATAACGCCAAATTATTTTGAGAAATATCACTAAGTTGGCGTTATTTCTCATTTACAAAGCGCAATAAGGCAAACCTTTAAAAATTCTCAACTATTAGCCTCATCAAGGTATAATTTGAAATCCAGAAAAAGGAAATAACGCCCAAATTTTAGGAAATAACGCCCAAATAATAATAAAACTCAATATGGATTTTTAAAAACTATATCGGTGGCGTATAAACAGTGAGGTATGTATGGGGACATGCTGCCCCCCTCATTTGTAAACTTGTATTTTTATTTATTTTTTATACTAATGCTAATACTAAATATATATAAAAATGAATAGATTTTTTTGTTCTCGACAACATAACTTGGCTAAAAATCAACCGATTTGCATAGAGATTTTTTTGTTGGATTAGTATTAAGTAAGGTAAGAACACAACGGAGCCGAAAATTGGAATTTTAGAACGGAATAGTTGGAAAATAGTTAAATTGCATAGTTTTAAGGGTGTAACTCGACCGAACATCAACCGATTTGCATAGGGATTGATTTTTCTATTGCATTATAGTATTAAGTAAGGTAAAAACAAAATGCAGTCGAAAATTTGAAATATAGTTGGAAATGGTGAAATTGCATAATTTTATGGGTGAATGGCGGCCATATGTACCTATGAAGAGGATACACCACAAAATCGAACCAGGTGGAACCAATACGTTGATAAAGTGATCATTTTATGGTCAACATAGCCATGGCTTTTATTAGATAAATATTTATATACATACAAATAAAAAATATTTCTATGGGGCAAATAAATTCGAAAACTACTGAACAAATTTTTGTTGCAAATTTTAAATGTTTGTTCCTAATAGCACCGGAATGGTTTACAAAGTTGTTTGAGGAAAATCTGCCCACTGCAATGGACATTGACAAAATTCATTTATTAATACTTTAGTAGAAAAAATAAAAGAAAACTTTATAAGAAAAAAAATTAATTTCTAGGAAATATTTATATGTATGTCAATTGAAGAAAATTAATTAGACGAAAATTTAAAAAAAAAGTGGTTAATGAAAATTAAAAGGAATTCGAAAAAGACAATAATAAGTTGTATGTGCATTATGCATAAATAAAAAAAGTTAGATTAAAGAAAATAAAAAAAGTTATGTATTTGTAAAAGTATTAAAAGAAAATTAAAAATAAATAAATAGGGATTAAATAATTAAAGGAAAAAACTAAAGCAGTAGTATGTTACATATAATAAGCAGTACAATAATTTAAGAAAGCTTAAATAAAATGTTTACTATTCGAAAGACTAATCCAACCGCAATATCTAAAAAAAAGTTAGACAAAGTCAAATAGGCGTTAAATCATTCAAATAAGATTATAAATAAAATGCAAACATTTTGAAATTATAGCCTCATCACAATTTATGTTTAAACACGTTTGAACACCATAACATCTGAGCTCTTTTATTAATCCACACCCTCCTTGTAATTTCCGAATTGAAATTTGATTCAAAATTGAAACTGTCACACACAATCAGAAAAAAAAATCGATTCTTCGACAAATTCAATTCTGTTTGGAAAAAATAATCGATAAAATAAATATATATTTTGAAAGAAGAGGTACATATATATAAATACAAAATTGTTGGGAAAAAATAGAAAAAATTTTGCTACCATTGAAAAACTTCAAATTTCCTGCTATTTTTGTGGGCAGAAGAACTGTTCAAATCAAATATAAAAGGAAAATATATATGTATGCATAGCAAATAGTGCTTGGAGTCATTCATATAGTTCAAAATATTGACATTGCCTGCCTAACATAATTTGTAAATTTCTTACGATACCTGTTTTTTTAAACCCGCGTGCGAAGCCGGGGCGGGTCAGCTAGTTTTATATATAAACAGCTTAAATATTTGTTTCTCCCGTTTTTCAAATAAAAACACAATCATATCAAAAACTTTTCAAAGTGAGAACAAAATTTATGCTAAGCCATAAGGAGTAAAGGACTTTTTAAAGATTCTTTTGAATTACCCTGAAAAATGGAACAGAGTTATAGCCTTTTCACATCAAACCCACAACGCAGTTTTCGCTAAACTAGTTGCAATTCGAAGTTGAACTAAACATACAAACCTTTCGAAACATTCAGCGCTCAATCAAATGTTATACAAATCTGCTGAAGGCTGCTGACAAAAGAAAATGTAGGTACATATATGTGTGTTATGTAAATGAGATGTTTTGTTATTATTTTTTTTGTAGGAGAGGAGTGAGTGTTTGTGAAATGTCAAACGAAAACTTGTAAATATTCGCTTTTCGAGTTTTTGAAAACCTATTGCCGAAAACCCGTTTTTGGGTTTGGTGGGAAAAGGCTATTACCCTTTTTTGCGGTATGCAATATGTTTTTGGTCTTCACGTTGTGTTACGAACTTTTATAAATTATAAATCTTTCGCTTAGGTATGTGAAGGGGGAAACAAAAGAAAAATTAATAAAATCTTGCACTTATAAAAAAAAAAAAAAAAAAAAAGAATTATTAAAATGTATAAGTGACTTTAATATCCCCACAAATTAAAGTGATGCAGACTCCAATATGTATACAAACAAGTTCCTATATATGCTCATTAGGAAAACAGGATATAAATCGTACGTTGGCTTCTTTTGCTAAAGACTTTTTTTGCAATTGTGTATATCTACGACGACGTACCTACGTGTACTTTTTTTGTAATCCTTACAGATATTTTTTTTTTAGGAATACAAAGGACTTGAGCTTACGAAGTTATTTCATTATTATGGGCGAAAGCTTTACATTAGATAGCTAGGTTTTTTTTCATACAGATACAGGGTTCGTATACAGAGATGAATTGTATATATACTGTTACAAGTTCATATATCTTAAGCAGACCATCACCCTTACCCCACATGGGTTGAGTAAGAGTTTAATAATTTGATATTGCCCTTAAATATTGTAGCGTAAAAAAGGAATATATGGTAGGTATAAATATAGATATATCTGTGCAGACACAATTGAATAAATATATACGTTAGTTTGAGAGTACATATTTACCTATATAAAAAGTTAATTTTAAATAAATTTTGGTATGCATATATTTAGAAAATTGGCTATTGAAACCGAATTACCCAGTTAGTTTAGTTTAATAAATTTTAGTACACTTTAACCGAATCAGTTTGTAATTAGATTTAAATAATTTTATTTAATCGAGTTGACTCGTTTAGGTATATTTAACCTGGTGAGTTTGGAGGTTTTATATACATATTAACAATGTTTTTTGTATTTAGCTCAACCGAGTTTTACGTTGTTTTTAACCGATCATTTTTCTGTGTGTAATACCATCCCGTCCGTCAGTCTACTGTACAAGTTTACATCGATGTAGAGCATAAACGGGTCAATAAAGTTGCTTAAAAATTTTGCGGAACATTTGTTTGTAATTTATGAGAGAAGAAAATCGACATAGGTAGTTATTAGGTACATATACAGTGCCGAGCAAAGTAATAGCAGTGAATTTATTAAAAATTGTAATTTCTCATATCTTTAAAAACAGTCACTTTTTCTATAACTTCTACTATTTTGTGGTACTCGTGGCAATCAAGTTAACAATTTGAAGTGATAATTTAACGCTTTATTCTTACTGCTTTATTCAAATGTCACTTTTTGTGGTGTCTTGGAGTATTTTAGGCGAGCAAAATAATAGCAACAATCTTCAGGTTCTATTTGAAAAGTTGTTTTTTTTTTCCTTAACTATGATTTAGATTTAATAAAAGGTAAGTTCTTTTCTTCTATTTAATCCTATTTATCTATTTTCAGCGAGTTTGTTTTAAAACCATTGAATTTGTTCTTATAAAGTCGGTTGTGGTAAACATCAGAAAGATGCCAACTTATTTAGTATAGAAGGCAAATTTTATGAGGAAGTTAGATATTTGGCGAATATGGTAAGACTCTATTTGTAGAAGAAATCGGCAGCCAATAGCGCACTACGGCTTAGCCAAACTGATTGCTGGAAATCCAGAGCCATCGGTCACGCGCTGATTCTAAAGAAATACACGGGTAATAAAGTATGCACTGACTACACCCCGTTTAGACTTCTACAAGCCATTCACAACCAACTTTTCTAGCAGAGAGGACTGGCTAATCAACAAACCTTTAACCTGTGAAACGACGACGGTAGCAGTATACACTGACGCGATGGCTCCAAGATGGATACTGGTGTTGGTGCAGATTTCTAGTGAGAAACCCTTGGACTAGCAAGCACATGCAGACGTCCTAATTACAGCAGTGTCTTTCAAGCTGAGGTCTTGGCAGTGACGAAAGCTGCCAGACAAATCTCAACGATGGCGATACCAGAAGCTGATATTACCTTTTTTATTGACAGCAAAGCGGCAATAAAAACAATTTCTGCCATCAAAATTAAATCGAAGCTTGTAACTTGCTGTCGCGAAGAGCTAAGGGTTCTTGGTACATAGCACAACATAAGGCTCTGTTGGGTTCCTAGTCATATTGGTGTCCCAGGAAATGAAAATGCTGATGAACTGGCAAGTATAGGATCAACTCTTGACCTAAATCAGGCAGACCCAACCGTTCATACAACAACCACCGGCCTATCAAACCCATCCACCAGACGCTGCATGGCTACTGCTCCTACGGGTCTGGGGGAGGTAAAATTCTACCCTGTTGGGGTAAAGGAGGGGAGCACGCCCAAGAAAAGACATTGACGCTTTAACCTCTCCTTACCCAGGTGATTATGCCGACTGACACTTCTTAAATAACTTGAAGACACCCTCCGACATTTTTGACATTTTTAAAACTCCATCCACGACCTTAACGGGCTCTGTCATAGGTTTTTATCATAAAGGTTTTTTTTTTTAAATCAGGGTATCCCAATATATCTTCATTGATCTAATTCGACGGCAACAAGATAAACTGTCAGCTTACTAACCTAACCTTATCTAAGAAAACGGATTAAAAAAAAAACCTTTTGAAAAGCAGAATTTTGAAAAAATAATGTTGATCCTGCCACAATTTCAACAGAAACCATGGTAGATATCTCGAACACAAAATTGATCATTTGAAGAATTTTCTGTTCTGTTTTATTCGCCTAAATGATAATAATTTTGATAATATCATTTTGATGAGTTGCCATGCACTAATTCCGCGCAGGGTTTAATTGGAAAAATTAAAAAAAAAGTTTCAATGCTCTTATTGTGATAGCGAAATCAGGCCCGGTTCTAAATTTTTTCTGCTTAGCGAGCTTTTTTATACTTATATGTATGTATTCATTAAGCTAAAAATTCATAAATTTTAATTTTCCTTGTGTACAGATATACCAATTGAATTTTGTTTCTCATAACTTTAAAAACACCTTTATCATCCCTGAAAAAATTAAAGGAATATATAAATTGATGACGCGAATTTTACTCCATTTACACACACGTTTTCTCTTTACTCCATAGCTCTTTCCCTTTGCTGGTAACCCCTCCAACCATGATATGAGCAGTCTGTTTAATTTTAATGCATAGAAATGTGCCATGAATACCAGGATAACAGAGTAAAGGAAGGAAAAATATACTTACGTGGGTGGAGAAGAGGTTTTATGTTTTTTTTTGTTTTTGAACGGAAACAAAAAAGTAAGAAAAAAAGCTTAAAGAAAACTTCGAGTGTAGCCATGGCCCTCTCCCACATCGTTTGTATTTTCAACTTGTTTCTATCTCAACTGCATGTGTGGACATATATTGCAAACATATCCTTGCTTGATTTATTTATATGAACCTACCAAAAAATTAAGAAAGAAAAACCACTTGCACGATGACGAGGCGTCGAGACGGTGGTGGTAAACAATAAGAATCTTTTTTAGAATGGTGGAATAATTGTGGAACAACGACGACAGAGTTTGGGTTTGGGAAGCTAGTTATATATATGTACATGTTGTTTCCTTATAGGAAAGAAGAAAAAACTGGAATCCGTTCGTTTTTTTGCTATCCTTATCGTTGGATATAGATATACCTAGGTTTCTAAAAAATAAGTAATACAGAAAATGGGAGACAGGTAGGTATACATACATACATATGTAGAAAAAGTGTGTTGTAAAAAAATTATGTATAGGTACATACCTATTCTACAGTTATGATGGAAAACAATGGGTTAGCACTAGTATAGGTATCTTTTAAGATTCAAATGTATTTGAACAGGACATTGAAGTAATATATAGCAATATAGTAGGTAGCTTTAAAAAAAATTGAATTGATTTATCAGGTTCACGCTCAAAGAATATCTAGCCCCTTGTGAATACCTATATATAATTTATCTTTACATTTAGGGCTGAATTTTATACAATTTTCACATATTTTTTTAGTTTTATTCTTCTAAAGCTCAAATCGAGTCCGTAACCCCTAAAAATAGACTTATAGGTGAATCAGGATACTTACCTATTTTATAAAACCTATAATAATATTTTAATTCTCTTGGAACATTTGAGCATCTTCTTAACCTAGGATTTCTATGATTTGCGTCATATCCCTCAAAATAATTGTTTATTATTGTCTATTCAAAAAAAAAACAAATAGTTTTTTCTAGCAAGCGCATGGACCATATCCCTTCATCGATTGATCGAAGCTTAAATATTAGCATTTTTGAAGAAAAATATAATTATGTATGTATTTTAAACTGAACCTACAATACATATATACCTAATATGTCTATCGTATATTAAGTATAAGAAAAAAAAACTTGTATTCAAAGTCGGTACAACACATTATTCCAGACTTCTAGATACTTATGTATGTAGGAATGTACAAACTTTGCGGACTTATTCAATACAAAAAGTATATATTCACTGGTTTTTACTTAATTATATTTAATTCTCTATCTTCTATAAGTTTAATATTTCCTTTTTTTCGCTCTGTATGGGTTAATAATGAAAAAAAAACCCACAAAAAATTTATGATTTGGGTATTATATGTACCTATAGTTATAACATAGCTTTCTATATACGAATTGTTCAATGCGATATCTATATCTATACCCGATTATATATGTAGACAAAAAGTAACAAAAAATAAACAATTCTAAAAGTACATATACATTTTTTTCTTTTAAGATGAGATGGTGTGCTCCGTTTGCCAGTGTTTGTACAAGAAAAATAAAAGGAGGACGATGACGCCGATGAGGAGGACATGACACGGCACCACTACGATAGAAAAACGATGGAGCAATATAGCAGCAGCATTGGAACAATGTGAAAAACTAAAAAAAATAAAAAAAAAGAATTATATATAATACACACAGAAAGAGTAAGCAAAAAAAAATTCACCCACGGTTGGCTATATTTCTGTAAGAATACTTACGGTTGGTTAACAGGACGAAAACGACGCCGGTGGTGGTTGGTTGGCTAACACGCTCGCAAAGCAGATAACTATGGAGGACTCTTTCTATTCAAAATGACTTAGACTAGCCTTTGGGCTCCTGCCTCCTTCCTATAGCTTTATGTAATGGTGTGCATACCTACTATGTTACGGCATCACAAAAGGAAACGTCTTCGCTGGCAAAAAACTGAAAAAAAATATTCGTTGTTTGTATTTGTGTGCGGGTGGTAGTGGTAGATTCGGAATGGGACCAAGAAAGAGGAAACAAATATATGTAAGGAGAGGCCATCATCTGCAATTATTTCCTTTTTTGTCATTTCAAATAGGTACGTTGGTGTACAAGTACATCCCAAGTCTTAATTTTTATTCAAGAATTTCGTCTGTTTCTGATTGAGAAATGTCTGCCGTTTCTATGTTTATATTGGTCGGCCATTGTTGGAAAAGATGCTGATGATGAGGGTTTCACATTTTCCATAATGTACCTATAGATAGGTGTACATAATGTATATAACTATAAATATACCTATATATTTAATAGAAATCTCCAATTTGTAAAAAAAAATATTCCAATAATAAAAAAAAATACACTTTGGTTCACATGATTAGACTTAACTACCTATATATACTCTTCCCTTTCATAAAACTTGTTTTTTACTTGCCGTATATTCAGACATCCTCACTATAATTATAGAT
The DNA here is from genome assembly GCA_929447395.1 of Epistrophe grossulariae. Classification (NCBI taxonomy): domain Eukaryota; kingdom Metazoa; phylum Arthropoda; class Insecta; order Diptera; family Syrphidae; genus Epistrophe; species Epistrophe grossulariae. The sequence goes on from OV839570.1 coordinate 2,584,491, forward strand.
AGGTTCCTACTAAATGGTAATTTACGGATTCGTAAATCACTTGAATCTTTCTTACTTTCCTACCATAATCCTCAACAACTCTCCAATCGAATATGTTGAAAAAGTCAAAAATTTAGGAGTCTTATTTAATAGAAGATTAACATGGGAGAATCACATCAATGCAGCAGTAGGAAAAGTTTATGGAGTACTCCGCATGCTATGGGCCTCACAGTATTTTACCCCCTTAAAAACACGTTTAATGCTTGCAAAAACGCTGGTTATACCTATATTAACATTTGGATGTGAAGTTTTTAACGATTGTGATGCGGTCAGTCGCAGAAAACTTAATGTTGCGCTCAACAACACTGCCCGCTACATACCTATATGGCATAAAAAGATATGATCATATTACTTATTTTTCACGGCAAATCTTTAATATTTCGCTTGATCGTTTTTTCCAATTTAGAACGTTAATATTCCTATTTAATGTTATACAAACACATCAACCAAGCTATCTCTTTGATAGGTTAAGATTTTGTTCCTCTAACAGATCTCTAACACTCATACATCCGCGTTACAAATGTCTCGTATCGAAGAGGCAGTTTTTCATCAATGCCATCCGCCTGTGGAACACTTTACCAAGACATGTTAGGGAATTGAGAGGTGAGGCAGAGTTTCGCAGAGATTTACTGATTTATTTCCAATCTTATTAATACCGAAGATAACAATTTTTTATAGAATATTTATATATGGAGATTTTTAATACAAAAAAGAACACGATACTGAATAACCTAGAGAAATTAATTGAATTTAACTATTGTTTAACTTTTAAATATACAGTGAACTCTCTCATAACCGGACACTGATGGTACCCATAAATTTGTCCGGTTATTAGAGGTGTCCGCTTATGAGAAAACGAAAAAAATTGAATTGAAAACCTTTAAAAAAAAGACATAAGCATATATTCATATTCTAGAATTTTCCTATTCTAATCCGAGTGCCTTCTCGTATTGTAAAAATTGGAATGCACTTTAAAAACAGAATGTAATTGCGAGATACAACAAAATTTCACCTATGAATGAATTTGTGTCCAAGAAAAATTTTTGTGATTTTTTTTCTTGTGAGGATTATACCACTATAATCTTCATATTCTTACAAGTTATTAATTTACTATCCAAAAATACCGAAATGGATCTCATAAAAATTGAAAAATAGTACTCCACATGCACTTTGTCCGCTTATGAGAGATCCAAACTCTATTGCGGCTATTAAATTTGGTGTTCGCGTCCAGTTATTAGAGAGTCCGCTTATGGGAGAGTTATTACTATGAAAAATCTTGAATTAAATTCTGTTTTTTGAAATTTGTCCGGCTATGAGAAGTGTCCGCTTATGGGAGGTGTCCGCTTGCAGAGAGTACACTGTAATCACTTATTTATTCAAAACTAAAATCAAATTTAAACATTGTCTTCTACGTAGTATTTCTTTGTTTAAGATCAATTTTGAAGCTTTAAACTATTTTATAAGATTTTGTATCTTACTGTTTAGGCAAAACAAATTAAATAAATAAAAAAAAAAAAAAAAAAAAAAAAAAAAATCATTCGCTGATAGGTAAGACGAAAAAGACTGTCCGTTCGATCACGGCTTATATACATTTTCTTGAAACTTGCTGTTTTATAACGGCAGCCTTTCGCTTTTCTCGAAAAATATTCAACTGATTTTGATTAAATTTGGTATGAAGAATTTTTAAAATAAATTTCTTATATCGTCCCCTATCTCACGAACTGACGTAGGTATTTAAGTGTTTTTTTTTTCATATTTTACAAAAACTATTTTCAAAGGTGTTGGCTCTTGTTAAAACAATTTTGTTATTATTGTTTTGCAAACTACTGGATTCCTATTTTTAAATTTAACGATCGATTGGATATAGTTTAAGGGAGAACTATAGCTCAAATATTCGTTTTCCTAAGATTTTAAAAAAAGCAGTTACGTCAGTTCGTACGATATATCAAAATTTTCAAGGAAAAATATTTTTTTGAATTTTTTTAAAAAGTTTCAAGTTGAACTCTGAATATGTACCTATACATTAAGTATATGCATTTCTTAACTACTGCGTCGATTTTAAAACCTGTCGCCAAGCTGGTTCTTAACGTTTTCTAACAATTTTAAATTAAAATTATTCTTAAGACTTAAACAAAAGTTATTTTTCTACAAAACAACTCAATTATTTTGATAAATGATGTAATTATATTAATAAGATTTTTCGACTAAAAGGAACACATTTTATACTAAACCTTACATTTTTTAATTCGGTTTTCGGTTTTCGCCTTGACGGTGGCGAGGGGTGTTACTTGGGATCCTCCACCAACCCAGATGCAGGGTCTCACTACTAAGCAAAACCCACAAAAACAGGGATGTCATCCAAACTTATAATATGGATAAAAGTTTACAAAGTACAGAAATCAGAGTGCGGATATACACTCAAGTGTCGACAGAAGTTACGGCCTCGGCTAAGTCGCCAGTGACAATTGTAAACAACGACGAAAAACGACCGAACTTGACAAGACAAACGAACGAATTAAACCCCAAAGCTGCTCTATTCCCTGCTCTTGATAGCATTTCTATCGACGGTAGGCCGTAGGGAGACCTCGAACAGAACTCCCTCCATATAGGAAGTCAAACCGAGGACTAGTTGCTAGAAGACTCGAATCCCTAGGAGACTACGCTGAAGCCTACTGCACCCCTCAAAGCTTTGAGGAAACGCAGTAACTACAGATCCTCTAAAAGATGCGTGAGTGCTATGGACAAAAAGGACCCGACCACTCTTAGTTCAAGAGACAAGGCTCTTTTGAACAAACACAAGAAGTTGGTGAGGAACTATGAATGTCAGTTGGCTACAGTTGCCACTGAACCCATTGCTTCCTCTTAACAGTCGAATGCTAAAAAGCTGGACAGCGATAGAGTGATTGCAGCTACATCTAGGTCTATCACTAAAAAGTTAAACCAAGAACGGGCTGGAACTAACTCTACTGCTTGCTTCGGCCAACGCTAAAACGAACCTTAAAGGGAACGAGGCATTACAGGTCGGCAACTCTTCTGGGACGAAGTCAAGTACATATAAAAGATCAAGATCGGAGGAGGCAAACAAGACAGAAGGTTCTAAATAACTTAAAACCAATAGTTTTGACACCACCCCGATCGATATGCAGATAGCTAATATCTTCGATGGAGCTGGATGGCGGAAAGGAGTGAAAGTGGTTTGCTGTGGGGACCAGAAATCCCTGGAGTTCCTCACTCATATAATCACCAATCTTGGCGAATTATGGGAGGACGCTTCTCTCGGGATTCTTCCCGTCACAGCTCTACCACTTCGTCAACAAATCAAAATTTCCCTCCTCCTGTTATGCATGAGGACATATCCATAATTAAACTGTTGGCGAAACAGAATAAGGAGCTCTCCATACTAGAATGGAAACTCCAATTTTCTAGGAAGAGCCTCATGGTTCGTAAATGAACCAGTCTATGTCAACCATTAGTTTAGGTAGGTGCTATCACTGTTATAGGGGATCACAATGGACAAATAGGCCGTGGACGCCACAGTCTCAGAGCTGGGCACGCTCCTCCTAGCCTAACCTAACGTAACCTATGTATTTCAAAGAAAATTTATGATTCTTTCATTGAAATTACAAACAGTTTGGTAAACGCATAGGTACACAAATTCAAGTTTGCCTTGTCAAAAGTATTTTGGAACGAATTTTAATGCAAATAATTATCCATTCAATCAAAATAAATAAATCTTTTAACCTGTTTGGAGCATTTAGATAAATTGCGACAGTACTTACTTTACTGATAAACCGTTCATAAGAATCTTTGTTTGGTCCGATTCAATGAGCCATTACGCATTGCGCTATCGAATTCCTTTGATCAGGTTGTTTTAAAACAATTCTTTACTTTGATTCAAAAAATTATATAAAATATGTAAAAATGAAAATTAAAGTACCGACATTGCAATTCATATACACGCCATTCGCCAATCACAATATAGCATTTAGTATAACACTAACACCCAATTTATCAGTGAGAGATCATCCCAGTTTTCTATTTTTCAGTCATTTTAGATTCCGAGTCAACCCCAAGTGAATTCGTAAAATTTAGTGAGTTAACACTGGATGAAATTAAAAAAAATATTAATTAAATTTTAATTGACTCGCATGTATATTTAGTTTTTTCTTTTGATCTATAAATTTACCCGAAAACCGACCAATTCAAAGTCATCTGGTGGGTTATTTTTATTCGCTTATTATTAAATAACAGTTACTCGAAAACCGTAATGATGCGGTACTGACAAGTTACTAAATTCTGAGTGGTCATAACCTGGCCTATCACCAGCTTCAGTTTGGACCATTGTTTATGGGATACCCTGTATTATAACATGAATACTATTTTGTTGGGAGATAAAAAACGTCGGTTTTCTTATTTCCTTTCTTTCGTAAAATGAATTAGTTCGGAAAAAAGAAACAAATATTAAATTAAGGTTGATATTTTTTGTATAAATGTTACGGTAGTTTCCCCAAAAATATTTTTTTTTATTTTATTGAGAACATAAGAGCGGGTTGTTTTTTATTCAATTTAAATTAAAGAATTGTATATCGAATATAATTTATAATTTTATTATTTTATTATTTTACTTAGATTTTGATTTTTTTTCATTTGCAAAACCCAAATGGTAAAACAAATGACACTTTTTTTTTGAAGAATTTTACTTTTAAAATTGTGCTATTATATTCCTTACCCTATTTTTTCGTATATTTATCGCAAGTAAACAAAAAACAACAAAACCAGTTCTGCCCTGCTAGAGACAATAATAGAAAAATTCGGACAAGGGTCAAACATTTTTAAAATGTCGTGAGGTAATGTGTATCAACTATATTGATGTTAGATTTAATTCTGAATGCTACACCAAGCACGTATACCGAACCCGTATTTATCTTAAAAATGCCTTTCGGCTCTGTGTGACGTAGCTTACAAAATAATTTTTTTGTTTTTTTCTTATTCTAAGTTTTACTCTTTTCTGCAGCTGGCGATACAAAACATTCTGGAAAATCAAAAACTGCCCATTGATCTTCATAGTGGTCAATTCCACTATAAGTATATCTATGCTGAACAGCACCACCACTAACCACCGTCATTATAATTCATTTCTTTAGGTATAGGTTCATTATAAATATTGGTAGATACAGAGAATTTTAGTTGCGAATACAAAATTAATAAGGGTTGATTGTTTTGCTTCAGCCTTTGAGTACGCACGAAAAAACCGTAAATTCAATATAAGTAGTATTATAAATTTTTCATTCTAATCTCCGTTAGTGTTAGTGTCCACGCTGCAGGTAGTAGGCAAATTCGTATAGAAAAGGAAAAATTAAATTGTGTGGAAACAATTTTCCTTTTGAAAAATAATATTTAATTAAAAAACAAAAATTAAAATAAATCAATAAGATGTTGTAAGACATGTACATCAATACAACTTTAAACATTTTCGACGAACTTTAAACAGTACAAAAATATGGATGCCTATACCTATGGAATGTTTCGCAAGAATTGTCTGGCAAACTATACGTGTCGTTGTGGTTCATTTACGCGTTTTTCGCTCCGCATTTTTTTTTTTTTTTAGCATTTTGTTATTTTGCATTCTACGTTTCGTTTTTTAAATTATTTGACAAATTATCATTTTGTAATTTTCATTTAGTTTTCAGTTCAATTGGATTTTTGAATTTCCGAAAATTTGTTTTTGTCATGTTGTTATTTTATTTTTTTTATTTGGCCTAAATTTGTTTTTTTTTATTTGGCATTTTGTTGTTTCGCTTTTTTTTTATTTGGCATTCAATTGCTTGCAATTTTTTGGCTTCCATGTCTTAAAATTTCGCGCGTATATAAAAAAATGAACAAATACTGAAAAATATATATACCTAGTTTTATTTTTATTTTGAAAGAAAGCATGCATGTATTTATATAAAAATACTTTTCAAAAAAATATAATTCTTAATTATCAAAACAACTAAACGGCTTAATGATTTATCAGCGAAATAATAAAAATGCTTGACGATATTTTGCAAAATGATGGAAAACCCCAAATATCAAACAAAGTAAGAAAAAAAGAACTAAATAACCAATTTATTTTTGCGAAATGATTGAAAATATTTTTGAAAATAATATTAAACGCTGAGTGTTAATTGCATTATGATTGCATAACATTTTTTTTTGTAATAATTCACGCGCACTCAAGGGGTTATTACCCCTAACATGTTAGACACAGTGCGAGCGTTAGGAAAAGAGGATAGGGTTTAAAAGCAGATACCGAGGCACATTGGTTTTGAATTTATGAATATCACAATGAGGAGGAAAAATAGAGTAGGGTAAAGCATTCCACATATACGTGTTGTACGGCTGAAGAAAGAATCTCTGTATACTTAACAGTACGCCCGAAGTTGGGCTCAAGGGTAAATTGGTGGGCATTCCTAGAAGCATAGTTAATAAAAACGAAAACGTTAATTGTCAATTAAGGATCATGCGAATTAACTGAAGATTTAACGACGTAAGCGAAACACAGAAATGCCAAATGAATTTTGCCAAACAATGGTGACCCCAAAAATATACCTACTTGGTGTCATTATAGTTTTCAAATTTCAATGAAAGTCAAAGTGTCAAATATAGCGTCTGTGAATACCATCGTTCCGTATCTTTGGCCTTAAATTTTTGATACCGGTCAAAAAGAAGTTTGGTAGTTTTTAATTCTTTTAGGTACTTGTTACCATGCATTTGGTAAATGAACACGGCCAACCACAGTACCTCCTGACGTTGACATTGGTGACTGTACATATACCCTCAGCGGAGAAACAGAGTTACCTGAGCGGGACAGAGGACCCAAAGAAGGAGTTAAAATCCTTGGAACACGCGAAACGGCCCACAAAAGGTACCAACCAACCAGGGCCGACCGTCCATTGGGGCAACCGGGGCAAAGACCCGGGGCCCCTGACCAGGGGGACCCCAAGGGAGATCGCATTATGTATCTTTCGAATTAGTTTTAACCTTGTAAAGTTAGCTTCGTTAATCTCATGATCATACTTTCTTATAGTTATTTCAACTCAACTTCAACTGACGAAAAAAATCTAACCTTACCATAATCCAACTCTATTTTTAGATACTACATACGAGTATAATAAACTGAGCATGAATAAATTCAATTAAAGATGTATTGTACCGTTTTGAACTGTGCCCACTCATATTCATTATATTCAAGTAGGTATTTGTGTTTTGGTTTTGTGTCCATTTGACTCATGAAATATGTTCATTTGTGCAATAAATTATTCATTCACTAGCGTGAACCATCTAATGTTTGTTTTGTTATAAATATACCAATTTATAAGGATAGAAAAATACGGTGCATAAATATTTGAAGTCACAAAAAACCAGTTTATCCGAGAGGTGCCTAGAAGAGGCAGTAAAAAAAATTAAATGAAAGCTCATGCCATGCTCAGGCCAAAAAATGGTGGAACCAGTTTAGTACCGAACACTTAAAATATAAATACATTTTTTTGTCTGTGTTGTAAAAGTTTGTGCCACCAAAAATCAAGATCATGCTTCCGCGAATGTTGATACCTACCTTTTTTGTTCGCTGATTTACAGGTAAACCTGTAAACCGAAGTCATAGAACTTTAAAAAGAAAATCCTAGTATAAAATCTGATCAAACACCTCTTGAAGAAAACTTCAGTAGTAAATCCTACTAAAATTTTTGACCAAACTCCTGTTCCTGAAGAAAACTTGGACTCCAATCAAATCCAAATCTTACTAACATATTTGAACAAAGGAATTAGCTTTCTTGTTCTACAAAAAAAGACGTTGTTTATTGTTTCCCTTGTTGGTTATTCTCTGAAAAGGGATGTCCGAAAATTTGTTGAGCACAAGATTTTTGAAAGAAATTAGTTCCATGAAAAATGTTAAGGAATTGGTTATGCTTTTGCTAGTTAAAAATTCTTCACTGTCTTCGAGCTATCCAGTTGTAATTTATGAGTTCGCTTCTGTCAAGGCGAAAAAAAGAACTTTTAATAAGCTTTTATTTTTGTAAGTAGAAATAATTTTATCAACTCAATAAATACAAACATACGAAGAAAAAAGTTGAAATTCATTTGACCAATAATTATTTAGGAAGTACAGTAGACGCTCGATATAAGTAATTAAAACCAGGCCTGTTCGATATACCGAGATTTTTCACTATTTTAGAGAGAAGCTAAATAGGCATTCCAATGTGAATTTGATGTAAAATGAATATTTTTTTATTTATTGAAGCGTAGAATAATTTTCATTGGGTAAAATACAAAATAATTAAATTATAAAAAAACATACTTATTTATAACTTTTTTTTTATTAAAAACGAAACATTTCATAACACAGGTAAAAATTAATTCTTTTTAATAAGAATTAATTTTACACAATAATGTCACTTAAGATTCTCCCTTTCTTAACTTTAAACTGCTTTTTCTTGGAAACGTTTCATAAATTTAATACCCGATTTTGAAAAAACATCTACAAACACCATTCAATTGACTATGAAAATTTTTTTTCTCAAATACAATATGTCACAAAAGTTAAAATACAACATCAACTGGTATTATTTATGCTGGGTCAATTGGATACCTTCTTTCGTGCCTACTGTACGAAGCACATAAATTAACGGTAAAATATCTTTAAATAAGGTCGACAATGAGCTGTAAGGACTTTGCAGCTGGAACATTCTTGTTAAATATTGAAAAAAAAATCTGTGCACTATATATCGAGATACTTTTTGTTCACTATTTAGAGTAGGTGGGTAAATAGTCTGTATAAAATTTTGTGTGATAATAGGGCACCAGCTCAAGCTACGGCCCTGCAACCAACCCACCTAATAGTATATTGTCTAGAAAAACTGTTGCCAAAAGTTCGGAATAATTCGTTCAGAATTTTACCAATGTTATACCTACCTATACAAATAATATACGTATATATACAGAATCATATGCTTTTTATTTAAAGTATTACATTGCCTCCTGTTTTAAGATTTTGTTGGAAGAATTTATAAAACTTATCAAAAAACAAGTAAAAATATATAGATACATATTCATACATACATATGTTTGATAGGACGTAGGTACGTTACATAGATATAGGTTCATATGAATTAGAGAAAATAAAAAAAAAAAAACAAAATACATATTAGAACCTACCTATGTATGTATATATGTTTTGTTGCAAATTTTGTTATTCACTTAGAAAAATAATTACTAACCAGAGCGTTTTTCGGTGGGTTAAAAATAATGTTTTAAATATAGGCGGGTAAAAATTACACAGTTCTATAACAGAGTCGACTCGATTAAAATAAAAACATAAAAAGTTACATTATATTATTATGTTTCATTAACTTACTTATAGGTAATTGGTTATTGAAACCGAAAAAACTAACCCAGAAGTATAGTTTATTAAAATTTAGTACACTTTAACCGAATCATGTGTGTAGATTTAAATAATCTAGTTTAATCGAGTTGACTGGTATAATTTAACCTGGTGAATTCGCAGGTTCTATATTAACAATGTTTTTGATTTAACTTAACCGAGTTTTACGTTGTTTTTAACTGATCTTTTTTCTGCGTGAATTGGGTCCAACTATAGCAAGGCAGTAGTTTTCAATGCAAGCAATAATTGAAAATTTAGCCGCGCCGGTGGGCATACACGCGTTTGATATTGAATATTTCGTTCTTTTTAAATGGTAAAAAACTGTAATAACTGTTATCTCTTTTTTATTATATACCTACAAAGATACAAAATGACACTTTTAGTGATGATAAAAATAATTCTAAACGAATATTTTTTTAATTTTTATTTTAATTATTGTTGATAAAATTTATTTCACTGACCGCAAATTGATTTCTATCAACGATTTTCGATTTATGATAGTTCTGTTTATATACCTACATCTGACTAGGTATATGAGGTACTAAAATTGAATTAGCTTGCTATAGGTATCAATCTAAGGAACCTAAATCTTTAATTAGTGAGGACTGAGGACTGATGACCATCTATACGAGATATTAACCTTGTAAAACAATCATTATTAAAGTGATAAAATAGGTATGGTAGGTACCTATACATGATTTTGATTTTCTTTCCGGTCTTTAATGACCAACTGGTAACCTGAACTCTAACCTGAACCAAATGGTTTATATTGACTGCTACCTATAAAAGGTACAAATCCAACTGTCCACGGGTTCCCGTTTCCCTGATGCATTTCAATGATAGCTACACCAAACTGGCCCTTCATTATGAAAGACGTCAGTATAATTAAAGAAAATGAAATTACTAAAATTAAACAAAAATCGCACGCTAAACATTTATTGTTATTGAAAAACTGATTTTGAAAATCATATAAATCTTATGCTGAAATGTTTATAAAATACCAAGCACACGTTAAGCAAATTTAGAATAATTTATCATTACATTACATAAAAAATAAAATAAAAACAATTTGGATTAAACTATCCCATTTCAATTCCCGACGGATTTAAAGAAAATATTACCTTGCCATCACTCGAACTATGGCCAGCCTTTTCTTCACGCACAATTGGTTCCTACACTAGCTGAATAATAGAAACTCTATTAACCGTTAGATGTCGTATAACACTTTAAAAGCCTTTCGTCAGTTTTTTTGTATTCACAATTTACTAAAAGAAAAGTAGTTGGGAGCTGAGTTCCAACTAGAATCTTGAAATTCCAACATTTTTTTTTCTTATTGGTTTTTTTTCAATTTGTATATTTGGTCCTTTCTGGAAATGCCAATAAACTAAATTCCGTTTCACTTATTGTTTTTTTTTTCTCTTTATTTATACAAGTACAATTCACTCAATTTTTAATCATTTTTAATTGTTTATAAATCACTTTACCTCCGCTTTGTGTAAACTATTCTGGATGTGTTTTTCCGAATTACGATTTTGACTGCAAAACGAAAGGATCTATCTGTATGCCTTAAGTCTATACGTGCCCATTTTTCAATATAAATCTTATACGTGTAATATGTGTGGGGAAATGTATACTGCTTAATAGGAGAAGAAGGGGCTGGTGTGCAGAGAACACGACAAGAGAATTGAAGAAAATTGTCTTCTTTACATTTTCATACATGAGAATGGGGATTAGAACAAAAACACCAAAAGGATTACGATGATAACTACATGTACACATAGGTATTAGCTGAATGTATGTATCCTGGGTGTGGAATTGGGTGGAATCTGTTTTTTTTTTTTTTTTTTTTTTTTTTTTTGTGCTTATGCTTATTTGAAGGCCCGCCGAGTGGGAAGATAAAAAAAGTCTCACATAACAAATTTCCGATAGATTCTCTCTTTAGGTGCTTTTCTGAGTTGCTCGATACTCCTTGTTGAGCATGTGTGGGAATAAATAAACCCCAAATTAGTATTTTCATATGTGAAATGTGAGTATGTTTGCATTATACCTATATATAAACGTATGAGTATACCTAATCTACCACCAGCCAGGATACCTACACTGTAAACGAATCATAGATTCTCTTTTTAAACTTTTGAAGAGAATATAATTTCTCAACTCGGGATTTTTTTGAGTCATTCTGTTAATGAACGGACAAGGGAATAAAATTTACTTAACACAACAAACTATGGAACCACACACTACACAGTACACATAACTGAGTACGGAACTACCCATGAATTCTACTCAAAAGGAAATTGTATTCAATAGCAAGAGAAAATATCCTTTCCTAGGAAAAAATTCTCTTTTAAAATGTCGAGAAAGATGATAAACGCGTCTCTTTTGAATATAATATTATAGAAGAGCATTGTGATTCCGGTTGATGGAATGATTGTTGAGTTTAATCAAATAAAAATATTAAACATCGTCCTCTTTCTTTATATTTTTAATTATTTTTTCATGCTTCGTTAGTCATTTTGACTTTTTTTCACCAAATAATAAATAATTTAATAAAAAATGTAGGTAGGTAAATATAGAACAGCATTTCTACAATTAAAGTGCAGAACCACATAGGTACCATACCTAAGTCGTTTTTGCATGTTTTTCAGAAATCAATAAAATACCTTGCAAATTTTTTATGGCGATCTATAAAATGAGATTTTGAATTCTGTCTTTTTCTGTAAAATGTTCAGAACAACATTGTTACAATGAAATTTCCAAAAGCTGGCTATTCTGCTGATTTGTTTTGTCATTTTTCGACTTACAAACATGCGCGTAGTTAGGGGGGCGGCTCCCTCTTTAGAAAACTCATTGCCCCCCTTAGTGCGCCATGCAGTTTTTTAACTTTATCTAGCAGATTTAAAACAAAAATAATTCTTATGATCAAAAATAACGGTACCTAACATACAAGTGTTTAAAAACGGTTAAGGGAAATCTTATTTTTCTCGAAAATGACTCCTACGATTTTAATTAAAATTTTTATGTGAGCTAATATGCAATTTATTAACTCCGCAATTCAATTTTCTTAACAGTAAAAGAATGTTTTTTGTTTATGTAATTATTTTGTGGAAAATGCTCCCTGTACAAATTTAGCAAATCCGAAACCTTACGGAGTTCATTCGTCACGTAAAAATTCATTTTTCCACCTGATCTTTCTTTCCTTTACTATTCCTTTCCTTTTTTTTTTTATTTGAATTATTTAATAATTAATTTCTTATGTTAATCTTCATTACCTACTTAGGTACTTTTAACTTTAAATATTTCTATTATTTTTTTTTTGTCTATGCTCTCAAATGTTGTCATTTGGTATACATATAAGATATTATCTTACTGTACATGTTTTAGAATAAACTGAAACTGAAAACTGAAACTAATATAAGAGCAGCCGATCATATTATTGAAGGAATTTTTTACTTATCCATTATTAACTGTATCTTTCATAGAACCATTTTTTTGTTTTTCAACTATCTCATTATTTGTTGAACCCATTTTAATTATATTTTTAGCAACACTTCTAATAAATTTAAATAGTATATAATATCAAATAATAAATACTAAAAATTGGGGTAAAAAAAAAAGAAAATTTTGAATTAAAAAAAAAATCAGTTATTTTTTTGAAAAGTAGATATTTCGGAAATCGGCGGATGATTTTTTATAAAAATTTATTTTTTACTCCGCAATAATAAATACTAAAAATTGGCGTAGGGACCTACGGCTACCCCCTTAGACAAAATCCCTAACTACGCCAATGTTTACACTTTCAAAGTCGATTTTTTAATTCTTCAATTTGATCGTAAATTAAACTTATAGTAAATGCGTAAATTTGCTAAAGTCTTGACTTGATATCTTGGTGATCACAATGGAGTGATGCTATAGGCTGTAAAGTTGAACTTATGGTTAAACTTTTACTATTTACAATACCTACATTTATTGCTTAACCTATAGGTATGGGAGCATAAACCTATGCCTCTTATTGTATGCGCTGCTGTAGGTATACACCAACTATTTGGAGTTCTGAAGTAACTTGGCTAAAGTTTTTTCTACTAGTATACCTATAGGCTATAATTAAATGATTTTGTTTTTATTTCAAGGTACGTATACCTACAGAGTAGGTAAGTTTAAGGTAAGGTATGTAAGTACCTATATATATTATATGTAGTAGTTTTACAAATCAAAAAACCTTGATCTATGTATATAAACTTTTTTAATAAAAAGCTTTTTACACTCATTTCCAATATACATACCTAGATATGTACATTAGGCTGGAGCGTTTTTGAAATTTTTGGAAAATTAAAATTATATATTGTCTTAAAACTAAATTTAAGTTTTTTTTAAACTTTTATTGCTACATTTCCACCACTAGGGGTCGCCCAACCCAGAATAAAAACTTACAATTCCTACATTTTGCTGTGTTTTTAATTTTATGAAATGATAAAAAACTCATTAATTTCGTGAAAAGAAATACCAAATGTTGCGAAAAGATTACTTAAAATAAATTATTGAGTTCGGAAAATAAAAATAAAAGGTTAAATGAAAAAATTCAATGGGTTTTTCTATACTTTTTTAATATAATCTGGCTCGTTATTTGGGTTTTTCGCTTGGTTTTTTTTTACTTAAAATGGCAATAAGAAAACAATAGGTCTGGTTTTTTAAGCAAATAAATTCTTTAACGAGAAAAAAATAATCTGCAGAGCCTCTTCAACGGATCTGTGCAGTGATTTCCAATTTTCAATGCTAATGCGCTACCCGTAGCGGTCATTTTAAAAAATTTAAATAATCTTAAAATTTATTTTAGGACACAACGTAACTTTTGCGGGGGTATATTTTTCATTTAAACAACTTAATTTTGTTCCATACAACCGCGCTCCACCCTTATGTACATATGTATAGATAAATTAATTGTTATCAATTGTATTGATCACTGACATTTTTTTAAAACAATTTTATAAGAAGATTTAATTTAATTTATTTTCCAAATAAACTGTGAACTAATATTGTATGTATCTACGTTGGTAGGAACATATGTATCTCACATACTTATACCTTTATTTTATTAAATTTTATAAAAAATAAATAAAATACCTATACATATTTTAAAACGATTTTAAAAAGGCAAGGGGGAAAGTTGGTGACTTTAGTCATTTTTTATCATTTTAATTGAATCTGGTAGTCGAAGAAGTAAAAACAGAACAAGTATTTCAGAAAACTTTGGTCAAAATGGAATTTTATTTGACAAGAAATAATAATGAAGTCAGCTGCTTTTTATTGGCATCAAAATAATCACTGATTTAGATTTTTAAGTATTAAAATTTTCAATGATGAGTTTCAATGGAAGCTAGAATTTCCAACTCTTGAACTATCCACAATCAGCGTTGCCGGAAATAATTTTTTGTTAGTGCCATCGCCGCCAGCAAATAGTGCCATTTTAAGCCACTGCGTGCCACCAAAAGAAATTAATAAAATGTCAGTCTATTTCAAAAAAATTATTAATTGCGCTTCATTATAAATAACTTTATATTAGGTATTTTATTTTCTACGCACCAAATGCGACTTCCGCTGCATTTTTTTTAATTGTTTTTGCAGTTTTATTGACAAATCTTTAGAAAATTATATTCTTCTAAATACATTTTTAAGCACAAACTCAACTTTTTAATGAAAACCAAATCAGGAATGACTAATTTCACAAACAAAAATAATTAATACTACGTTTTCATTGCGGCAAATGAGGTAATTTCGTTGAAAATTTCCAAATTCGATTGCAAACTATCTTATTTCCCATATAAATACACATTTTGAAAGGGGGTAATTTCAACCAAATTTGTACGAAATTAGGTTGCAAATTACGTAAAAACTTTGTGAACACACCCAAGTTGAATGCACCCATAGTGAAAACGCATTGGAAACCATTTCAAATGTCAAAATTCGATGTATAGAGAACAGAAACAGAAAGAGAACACAACAAAAGAAGCTATAAACTGCTCAGTCAAATACAAAATGAAATTATCTGTCAAACGAAATTAGCAGATTTGCAATAAAAACACGATTAGTAGTGTGCGTACGTTAAATGCTTTTTAAACGTTCTAAGAATTAGTTTTTTGTTTGTCAAATATTTTATTTTACTATACCAAAATGAAAGTGCCATATGATATCTTTTAGTGCCACAGTGCCATTTAAATAAAAAAGTGCCAAAAGTGCACGATCGTGCCACATCGGCAACGCTGTCCACAATTTGGTATACGCCCGCGCCGCCCGCTAATCAACAGGCGCAACAATGGGTGATATAAATAAAATATATCTATAGTTATATAGTAATTAGCAAGTGGCCCAAGTTTTAAAACTTTTTTTGCCTTTTGTTGCCAAATTAAAGTGTTTTACTCTATCAAATGCTTCATGATTAATATATAAATAGCAGTTATCAAACGCAACTTTATTAATAACCTCTCTCTGCTTGGAAGAATGGAAATAGATTTTTGATTTTGCTTTGACATTTTCAATTGTATGAAAGAAAGATTTAATATATTAATATTTTTTTTAAGTCGCAGATCACCAACGAAGAAATATCTTTCTATTTAATCAGTGCTATTGACAACTAAATAAAATTAAACTTATGTATATTGCTTTCATTCTACAGAAAAACTGAACTGCTACTCAATAAATTTAACAATTGCTTAGCATGCTAATATTTCTTTTGTTACTTTAAATATTTTGAACTTTTTTTTTAAGTTAAACCATCCAAAGTCCATAGGTGAGTAACTCAAAAATAAGTCGATTTTCTCCAAAAACGTCAAAAACCTATTTCCGTAAAACGATTTCTTTTGCAAAAAAACACTGAAACGCAGTTTTTTTTACAATTAGGTACTTTGGTAATTATAAGTACAAATTTTGAGCCAAATCATTATGCCTTTAGCCGTTTTCGTTCTAGATGAAGCAAAACAAAATATCGAATTTCCGATCTAGAAAATCACATAAAAATGTACAAAATTTAAAGCTTAGGCTTTATAGATCAAAATACAGTGGACACACAAACCGGGGCGGCGGCGCGGCGGAAAATATGACGAAACCCCACTTTTCGAAAGTTTTTTTCGATATCTAATCATCTATATACAGAACAATTTTCGTAGTGATTTTGCATTCAAAAAGCATTAATTTGAGATATAGGTAGGGTAATTTTGTTTTACTTTTTAAAACGGATAAACATTCTTTTTACAATGTGCTATAGGGCTATAGGGTTTTTTTCCAAAGAAATAGCAGATACAGTTTTGATAAACTTTCTCGCAAGCAGGTATCGTTACTTATGCGGCACAATTTAGTATCGCAATAATACATATATATACTTGATACTATATGCCAAGTTATGGATTCGTAAGAAAAATCGAATTCGAGATTTTGATCAAATTCGACATATTACATACGATTTACCATTTTATAAAAACAAAATTTCCGAAAAATGCAACAAATCATACATAGATACCTCCCATTTTTTTAGTTTCGATTTTCTCAAAAACGATATGTACAACCAATTTTAATAAATTTTTTAATGGAGAATGTTTAAAAAAATTTCAAAAACTTTTATACGTAGGTACCTACCAAAATTTTCGAAATTTTTTTTTTGAATTTTAAAAAAATGTTTCAAAGTATTTTTTTTGGGCACTTAATAATTCGAAAACGTCTTGTTAATTTTGGCACCCAGCAAATATTTAACATTATTTAGAAGATTTTAAATAAAAATTATTATTATAACCAAAAATAACGGAACTTCTCATACAAGTGTTTAAACCGGTAGAAAATTTATTTCTCTCAAAAACGAATCGTACGATTTTGTCATATATATCAGTGCGATCTACTGTATTATTGAAAAAAAAAATTATCTATACATTAAAGGCCTGGTTAAACAGAGCGCGGTACGGCGCGGCGGCGGGACGGAAAACAATTCTGCCCGTCGCGTTCTATGTCTTCTAGAGAATTATAGGTTGTTGTACAAACAGAACGCGGTCAAATTCAGCGGGAAAAAATGGAACGCGACGGTCAAATTGAAGTTGTAGATTTTTACAAAGAACGCGACGGTCAAAAGACAAAACAGAAAGAAAAAAAAAAGCACAAAATTATTCCATCGCTCTAGCTCTTTGAACTTTGTTGAATGTGTTTATTTCTTGGGGCTGGTTCCAGACTGAAAAGAATACAAAATAATTAACAAAAACTCTTATTTTGTTAATTCTTGTTACGAAAATCATTAAGTAAGTTTCAATTTTAATTCAGATTTTATAAATTTGAAAAGTATTTTCGTTGTTTGTTTGGTGAAAGTACAGAATGAAACAGGGGGCTTAACGTGGACACCTGCCAGTTAGGGCTTAATTCCACGGCGGGCCTACCCACAATAACGGAGTCAAATTAAGCGTCGACCACCGCCCTGAGGCAGCTTTCA
Source organism: Epistrophe grossulariae (assembly GCA_929447395.1). Lineage (NCBI taxonomy): Eukaryota > Metazoa > Arthropoda > Insecta > Diptera > Syrphidae > Epistrophe > Epistrophe grossulariae. The sequence goes on from OV839570.1 coordinate 2,602,412, forward strand.
CTACCCCAGTAGCAATTCAGTGAACATGTTGGGGCATGTCCACTCCCCTTGCTGAGGAGCGAGGCCTATCTAACACCTCTTGCATCCAGGGCTCATAGGTGTTGATACAGAAACCCTGGATACCATTTGTTTACCGCGATGTTGGCCAACCACAGCCACCACGATGCTCCCACAAGGGGCCTACCTCATAGATAGCCCAAGGTACAGAATCCGACGCCTAAAAAGACGCCTCACCGGAACAACTCCACCCCGGGGGCCTATCTCCCGTGGTACCAGATATTAAGCTTCCGGTGGAGCTTCGCAACCGTGAAGATCACTTCTAGATGAGTTCCCACAGAACTCGAGGCCTAGCAACCTCAGATGCACACACCCAACCACCAGCCAAGGTAGGAACTGGCAGACAGATGTGTACACCTATACACACAAACACAAACCTACGAGGAACCCAGAAAAACTCAACAAAAATTGGATCAAAGGCATGCTGTTCGAGCCGTTCAACACCCACAAAAAAGGAATCCAGCTCAGAGAGAGTACGAATGCGCAATGCATGTGCACACCTCAACTGGGAGCCAGGAAACTCAACAAAATGGCCAACAACTACAACAAGGACACATAACTAAAAAATGATGGTTACAACTAGAAATTCACGCACGAGCCGCATGACACCATGCACTCCCAGATCGACGCGCCTTAGCACGTGATTGAGCCACCCGAGCACACATGGCAGGCACCCCACCCCGCACCAACCCCTGCCGCAGGCCAGACTCCACCACCACCAGGCAAAAAGAGCGCCATAACCACAGCAGGCTAGAGCGCAAGGGTGAGCCCACGACCAACCAGCTGCAGTCAAGTCAGAACCCCTCCCGCCCAACCGCAGCTAGCAATAGGCATAAAAGGTAACCGTCCAGAGCACTCGACGCCCAGGAAGTACACAGCCGCAACAAGCGCTAGCCCCATGAAAATCTCGAGCGATCATTCAAGATTTAATGTAAACAGAGAATCAAGTCCTGCCAACAAAGACCAGCATGGGAGAACTCAGTTACCCACGGTGTCTAAAACGAGGACAAACAGAGTGCCATTATTGCCGACGAATCCGGAAGACTCGCTCAGAAAAGGCGGCTAGATTGTCATACGTGACCCTCGTAGAAAGGACACGGCTGAAATCCCATGCATCACCCACCCGAACAACACCCATCGCAGAGAGATCCCTGAAGCGAGCGTATCGCGGACACTCAACCAGCACATGTCTCCAATCCTCTCTCGCAGCCAAGGTCCTCTGATGCAGGAAAGGATTTAAGGAGCCATGACTGGTCAGCAGAAAGCCCGTGAAGAGTGAGATCCCCGTATACCCACCACAGAGACACGTTGTGAAGCCAACAAGACGTCAGGGAGAAACTCAAAGGTAGCCCTCCCAACCTCACTGTCAGTCCAGCGAGCCTGGCATCTGCTAAACCCTGCGCATCTCTACACTCACTCCAGTCAGATGCAGACAGTTGTCGCTCCTTTCGCAACCTTCCAGCAATACCGTGACGTATTACTTCCAGGTCCAGAGTGGGAACACCCACCAACACCTGAAGAGCGTCTGTAGAGACCATCCTACATACTCGAAGAGAACCAAGGAGCACAATCCTCTGACAAGAGAGGATCTTGCTTCTTCCTGTAATAGTCTTGACGGCGTCATACCATACACATGCGCCAAATGCTGCATAAACAACAAATAACCCATTGTATATGATACGAATCGCACGCATAGACAGGCCCCAGTCTCTCTTCAGTATCCTCCCCACCGCTGGTACAAGAGAGGTAAGCTTTACTCTTACCTCTTTGAGGTGAGGAACAGAACTCATTCTCTCTCCGATAGTAAGTCCAAGGTACTTGATTTTTGTCGAGTACCTTAAAACTACCCTACCAGCCAAGACACACGGAGGCTTACTCAAGGACAATTTGCCTCAAGCAGGATTTCTCAGCAGCGGCCTCCACACCAACACTCGAGCCCCAGGCACTCACAATGCCCATGATCTCCGTATCCCTGTTTTCCATCTCGATACGAGCACGGCTCAACAAGGACAAGGAGATCATCAGCATATGCAACGCACCTACAGCTCGGATGCCAGGGCGAAAGACGCTGCAGCAGCGGATCCATCATGATGTTCCATATATGTGGACCTCCAACTAGGCTTACCATCCGTCAGGATTTCGCCTGACACGTCAGGCTTTTAATGTCCAATCAGGCGTTGGCCAGGTTTCGACCTTTGTCAGGCTTTTTTATAGTAATCGCACAAAATATATTCGTTAGGAGAAAAACGTTTACATGAATGCTTTCAAATTGAAATGCTTGTAAATCGCAATGAACACATTCATTTTTTCATTTATAGTTGTCACTTTTTAAATTAAAATTAAAACCACAAAATTCAAACCGAACATCATTTAGAGCTCGCTACCAGCGCTTTTTCATTAATTTTGCTGGAAAGTCTTTGAAAATCGTAATTTTTCTTAAAAGCATAAAATTTTCAGGGATTGTTCGTATTTTTATGTAATTTTTATTTAAATTTTTATTTAAATATCCTACTACTCAATACCATTCTTGCTTTTGAAAGCTTGTCCTAGTTTTGCAATTTCTTAAAAGGTATACAACTTAAGTTATGAACATTTGAATTCAATCAAAAATGATTCTCAAATAAATTCAAATAAATCATAATTTTTAAAATAGAAGAAAATACTTTGCTTATTTTGAACTTTTTGTAATGATTTATTAAATGAAATGGTCGACTCTTTATTATATTCAAATGGTCATAACTTTTTATCTAAGGTGAGTTAAGATAAGTTGTGTATCTTTTAAGAAACTCCAAAACTAGGACAAGCATTTAAAGCAAAAAATTTTATTGAGCAGCAGGATATTTATACAGGGTGCTATTTGAAACGTTTCAAGTACAAATTAATTTTGAACATAATTTAGGACTTTCGATTTATTTGTAGCTACATAATGAAGGTCATGAAAAATATTTCTTTATAAAATGTTAGTCTAACTATTAAGCAAAATTAATCAATTTTGGGCAGGGTGACCAAAAAATTAAATCAAAATAGAGGATTTTTTAAATTAAAAAAAAATGCATTTTGACGCACTCTGTAAAATAGTTTTTCTACATCATGGTTTAAGTGTTTTTTTTTTTTTGAAAATATTGTTTGGGGCAGGTTCTTGGTACATTGAAATGCATTTTCGGTTTAACTAGATGTAATTTGTCAACACCAAGTCCCAGATCGCTTGCAGTTTTTTTCTGTATAGACGCTTTCATTTTATTTTTTTATAAAAATTTAGTTTGAAAAAGGAAAAAAAAATTTTGTATTTGTCAGGCTTTTTTCTTAAAAATCAGGCTTTTCTTTCCTTACTGTCAGGCTTTGCTGATTTTAGACCTGGCAACCCTACCTCCAACAGACCCCTGGGGACAGCCTCGCTCAACACCAACTGTGACCGAGCCGACAGGGGAGTCAACTCGAGCAGCTCTCTTGGAGAAATAACTCCTCCAGAGACCGATCTCGCGAGACCCCAATTCAGATAGCCGCCTATCAATGCACGCCCAATCAAGGTAGTCGAAGGCACCCTTGAAGTCAATGAATATACCGAGCAAATATTTGCTGGTACACCCATCAACAGAGTCCTTCACGATGAGCCAAGAATCTTTGACACTGCAACCTGGCTTAAAACCAAACTGGAATGTAGACTGCTCAGATATGCACTCCATCAATCTGTCAACCAAGACCCTTTCCAGCACTTTTCCAAGTACTGAAAGGAGACTGATTCCCCGATAAGATCTAGGATTAGTCCTGACCCTATCATTAGATTTCAGAATACCTTCACCTTCGCACATCTCCATTCCAGGGGAAAATAATTTTCCCTGAAGCAGCACGAGTAAAGAGCCATCAGATATTCGGGAACCGCCGCACAGTGGAACGAAAAGCTGAAAAAGTGGACATCGTGCCGTAACTTTTGAATTAATCATGAATTAATAAAATATAAACTAAAACTTCTTCAATCAAATAGTAGTATTTTGAAACGTACGTCCATTTTTTTTCCGCATTCAACAAAATAAAATGGTATGTCAAAAAGTACCCAAAAAGTTCATAATAATTCAAATTTGTAAAATTTTACTAGAGAGCAAAAAAGCCATACAAAATATTGCATTAGGCTTAGTACAAGAATTTATTTTGAGATTACTCTAAGATTCTGCAACAACTATGTTAAATAGGACAAAAGTGATTAAGATTGTTTTAAAACAGTGAATTTAGCAGCTTTAAGAATTTAATAAACGATAATGAAAATTGAATCTGTTTAATTTCAAAATATGTTTCTTAAAAAAAAACGCTGAAAACTTAAATGTTTTAGCATGCAACAAAAAAAACCATAAAGTGTGTGTTTTGTATTAATTTTAAGTTATTTCACAAAAAATATTTAGAGAAAATATTATTTCCCACTTTGAAAATTGATGAGACCAAATGATCAGGATTGTACTGTGTTTTTGAAAGATCTAGTCTAGATCTTCTTTTGCTGACACAGAATTATTCGATTCCAATTTTCAAATTTTTCGACGAGATCGCCATAACGACACCAACATAGTAACTGTTGGAGGAGGTTTGTTAATAGCCGTTCGTAATCATCTGTTTTGTAATCTTGTCGACGATTTTTTGGACTCCAACCTTGAAATAATTTGTGTAAAAATATCAACTCCGGCTGGATATTTATATGTGGTTGTCAGTTACATCCCTCTTTCCTCCACTTGTGATGTCTACAACAAACTTATCGATTGCATAGAATCTATAAATGACAAACTTGAGCCCTTTGATGAACTTTTTGTTATTGGTGACTTTAATCTACCAAATCTTGAATGGACAAAATCGCCGGAACTAGAATGTTATCATGCCGTTAATGCGTCGGCCAACAACGAAGTTCTTTTTATCGATGGAATGAATTCTTTTGGACTTAATCAATTAAGCAATATCAAAAACCAGTCTGGCAGAATCTTGGACCTTGTGTACTTTTCTGACCTCAATAATTCTGATGGAACTACATTACATGCTGATACTAAGCTCATTGAAGAAGATCGTCATCATCCTGCCCTATCAATTTCGTTAAACATAAATATTATTAATGTAAGTAATCATTGTAAGAATATGCATGAATTCAACTTTAAAAAATGTAAATTTTCCGAACTCTACCACTTGTTGAATGAGATTGACTGGAATACCTTGTTTTTGAATGTTAGTCTTGATGAAATGGTCTTTCGTTTTTATAAAATTTTGTTTGATTGTTTTTTGGAAACTATTCCTTTACGAAAAGTAAGACATTTAGGTAATACTCCACCGTGGTTTGATCAACATATTAAAACTCTTAAAAATAAAAGAAACAAGGCTTGGGTGAAGTTAAATCGATCCTGGAGCGATGAAGCTCAAAATGAATATACTAGACTTAAAGATGAATTCATTAACTACTCTAATTTTCTTTATTCGGACTTTATATTAAGAACTGAAGATGATCTTAAATCTAATCCACGAAATTTCTGGAAATATTTAAATCTTAAGAGAAAATCTGATGGTTATCCAACTAATATGAGCTACCAAAATGCAGAAAGTCATTACCCAGAGGACATTGCAAATATGTTTGCCGAATACTTTAAGACTGCTTTTGATGTATCTTCTTCTTGCGATACTTATAAAACTTCCACTTTTGATGAGTTTTTACATCTTAATTCGATTGATTTTTCTATTTCTGAGGTAACTATCTTAGAGTACATTAAGAAAATAGATGATTGTTTAAGTCCCGGTCCTGATGGTTTTCCCGCTTTTATGTTAAAAAAAATGTGCAATATATATGTCATACCCGTTATATATACTTTTTAATCAATCTATAAAAAACTGTAAATTTCCGGCCCTTAGGAAAAATGCATTCAAGAAAGGCAAAACAAACTTAGTTTTAAATTACAGACCAATAGCTAAACTATCTGCTATTCCTAAAATGTTTGAATCTATTATTTGTCACAATTTGTCTTTTCATTGTACCTCCGTTTTATGTGACAATCAACATGGCTTTGTTAAAAAGAAATCCACTGTAACTAATTTATTACAGTTTACTACATTTTGTATTGACGCGTTTGAAAAAAAACAACAAGTTGATTGTATTTTTACTGACTTTAGCAAAGCATTTGACAAACTTAACCATCATGTACTGTTAAGAAAACTTCAAAATATAGGTCTTAGCGACAGTTTTGTGTTATGGATATCTTCATATCTCAAAGATAGGTTATATAGTGTTGTTTTAAGAGTGAACGTTCTAAATGTTTTACAGTTAACTCCGGTGTTCCTCAGGGTAGCCATCTTGGTCCGTTATTATTTGTACTATTTATTAATGATCTTCCGTCAGTCCTAGTTAATTCAATGTCTCTTATATATGCCGATGATGTAAAAATTTTTCGTACAATTAACTCTGTAGAAGACTGTGATATTTTACAAAAAGACCTTCAAAGTTTCTGGGAATGGTGCAATATTAATGGTTTAGTTTTAAATATTGACAAGTGTAAAACAATGTGTTTTACACGCAAGAAAAATGTGATTGTGTATAATTACGCTATTAATTTGTCACCATTGTGTAACCTGTCTAGTTTTACTGACCTTGGGATAGTGTTGGACTCTAAACTTACTTTTATTGACCATTTTGACTATATTATTAAAAAAGCTAACATGACTCTCGGTTTTATTAAAAGGTTTGCTCGTGAATTTCGTGATCCTTATGTTTTAAAAACTCTTTATGTCTCTTTTGTAAGATCCATCTTAGAGTATGGTTGTGTTGTATGGGCACCTTATTATGCGGTTCATATAAACAGATTGGAGTTCGTTCAAAGAAGATTTATGAGATTTTGTTTAAGATTATTACCGTGGTCGAATCGATTTAACTTGCCACCTTACGCTCAACGTATTCAATTAATAAATCTCCCATCTCTAACAAGTCACAGAGCGTATATACAATTTTGTTTTATTATTGGAATAATCAATGGATCAATTTCAGCTCCATTGATCCTCAGTCGTTTGAATTTCACTGCTAGTCAATATAGTTTGAGAAGGCAGTTGCCAATTAGTAACATTTTCAGTAGATCAAACTACGGTGCTAATAGTCCTTTAAATCTTTTAATAACTATCTACAATAAAAATTCAAATATAATTAATTCCACCAATGTTAATGTTAAATCACTTAACTTAAGAAAAATATTTTTCATTCAAAACAATTTATAATATGAACTAGATGTAAGTTTTTCTTTTATTTTGTAAGAATATAATATATAATTGTAATTTTAATTTTAAGAAAATGAACTTATGTACCGTTAGTATTTAACGAAATAAACTGAAACTGAAATCTATTTTCTTTTCTTTTTAATAATCAAAAGGAAGATACACGTATAGATATACATAGGTATAGCTTTGCAATTATTTTTTTATTGCAACAGTCAAATTGGAAAAGAACGTTAACATAATAATTTTGCTATCCTTTGAACTAAAGTGGTACGCATTTAGTGATTATGTTAAATGAATCATATGCATTTTCATATTCATATTTGTTCATATACTTACTTAATAAACTAATTATAACATATTGAAAATGCTAAATATATCTAGTTGAATTTCGGTAAAAATATTATAAAGACCACATTTTTGAAACTAAAGTAGTTATTTTGTGTTGCTTTTACTGCGAAATAAATACTTTTTTTTAACATTTAATAAATTTTTGAAAATTATTTCTGGAGGTAGGTAACGAGATTTGATGAAACCCAACTAGTTATTAAACTACTCACTTCAAAAGTTGAGAAAAATCATTTTTTTAATATATAACTTTTAACATATTGAAAGCTCAATATTTACAAATAATGGGTTATATGTATATACTTAAATAGTTTTTTTATTTAAGAAAATAGTTTAATATATACAAATAAAAATGTAATTCTATTTGCTGTACATTAACCCAGTCCGGTCGGATCCAATTTTTGCCAAATATTACTAAGAAAAAGCATACCATTCCGTTAAAGTTAACCAGAAAGCAGGCATATGTAAGCATTTTTTTAAAAGTTTACCGAAAGTTCAAAATATTCTTTTTTTAAGAACAGGTATAAAAATGGGTGTTTTCAAATTTAAATATTTTCAATTAAGCTGGTTTTTAAACAATAATTAGTTAAATTAATCATTCTCAGTCCAACAAAATTTGTTTTAAAGAGTTATCTTGAAAACTGAATGAAAAAAAAAACGAAAAACAAATAAAGCCTGATATCACATTTTATTCGATTAAGAAAAAAAGTCTAAACTTGAGACCTTATATCTTGAGAACCGTCATGTTTTCAAAAAATAAAATTCTTGCTTATGTAAGAGGTTTGTTTCCTCAAAACATTGCAATACAAAATTATGTCCATATCTAAAAAAAAATAAATCACCTCATGACCGGAATTTTGTACTGATCGTTCCACTGTGCGCCGCCCAAATGGCTTTCACCATCGAGCCAGTCAGCCCAGTCAGTCCCGGTGATTTCCTCGATTTAAGTCTAGCAATGGCACTGCCCACCTCCTCCTCATTCACCATTGTAGCCGGCTCAGACAGACCTATAGATGAGCCTACCTGTCCAACACCCCTGGGGAAAAAAGATTTCATGAGCGCCGCCGTGCAATCTCTCCATGAAGTGAGTACAAGACCCCCATCATGGATGGACCCCACCTCAAAGGATTCTTTTCCCTGGCAAACATCATAAAGATGACCCCACGGGTCATTACGATGCTCGTCGGCAAAAGACCTCCAGTATTCCTCGTTTCTGCGAGCAAGAAGGCACTTGTATTCAACCAAGCCTTGACTGATCCAAGCCTTCGTGCCCGCTCCGTCGACAGACCACCTCACCTGGGCACGCTTAGCTCTTAGTTGGGGCGTCCACCACTTCACCTCTCTCAAATTCTCCTTGTGGATCCTCCGAAAGAACCGGTCGTTGACGTCCCAAACAGACTCGTTCAAGAAGGCAACCTTGTCATCCGCCCCCCAACCTCTCGAAAGCACTCAGTGACAGTGATGCAACTTTCCTGGCACTTTCAAGCTGGTAAAACGTCCGATTGACGTCATCCATATACCATCGCTTCTCATTCCAGCCAACATCGGCACCAGGATCACCATTAAAGGGAGTAATCTCAAGCCAAATAGGATTGTGATCAATACCCCTTCGGCTCCCCGTACGTACCAGCGAATACGGAAACATCGAAACGCATATCGATTCACCAGGGTTACATCAATGTCACTGCGACCATTCGGACCATCAAAGGTGTACAGGTAAATAGGCTTATTGAGAAAACCCAAGCGATTAGCGGCAATAAGATCGCTTAAGAGATCTTCCCTGATGGAACGGTGAGGATCGGACACAGGGTCTATTCTGATGAGTCAACGAGTGAACACACAGTGTTTACATCGTTAACTGCAACGGCGGCATTGCCTCCTGTGTCCGTAACCTACCGCATGCGCCAATGCAGTCCCCTCACCCGTCCTTGGACAAGATAAGGTTCCTGCAACAGGGCGGAGCTACACTGTTTGTCACACATTGACTGACCCAAGTCGAACATAGCAGCCCGTGAGTTCTGGCAATTAAGATTTAGTAGTTTTACCACCATCTTAATGCCTAGCACCCGCCCTCGCCACCACCGCCGGTGGATAGACAGGACAGTCCATGCTCAGCATAAAGTGTCCAGCCGGGCCCCTCAAGAAGTCGCAGTCACGAAAATGTATTATATTGTCGCACTCCCTCCTTGAATGCCGCGACTGGCCACAACGCAAATACACGGACTGCTCATGGTCTAGGCTGATGCACCGGTTGCACCACTGCACTAAGGGTCTCTCCCTGACGGGGACAGAGAAGTACTTTATGTAGCACCTCCCTTCATCAAGAAGAATCCCAGCAGATCTCGGCGAGCAATACAGGGTGACGTTAAGTCTTCCAGTACCAGCAGTCCACGAAGAGGTCAGGGAAACCTCTTTCCGAAACTCTCCCTCGGTCAGTTTTCTCAAATTAAATTTGTGCAACTCACCAAGGAATTCCTCAGGAGAGATTCCCCTTCCCACTCCACTGAACACCAGATACCTGCCCATAACAGTCTCTGCCGACAGCCCTACCTCGTCCAGCTTTTTGTGGCCAAGGAAGGCATCGCGCTCAGCCACAGAACCCCCGCCAGGAACCACAGTGTGGACCCTAACACCGACCGCAGGCACCAGCTCGTTGATCACACTCTTCTTTATGTCCCCAGATGTCTCATTCTTCTTTCCTTTAACTACTACCGACCAAGTCTCTGTCGGCTTGGTCAACCCAACATCGGGTAATGACACCCGTGTCTGGCCAACCAAACCGCCAGAGACATTGGCGGCACCAGCAACCTGAGCGAACGAAGGCCACTCAGCAACGGCAATACCAATGATTTCACAGCCCTAGGGCCGTTAAATCCATAGCGCGCCACCATCGGCTCCGCCCCTGGCAGAGAGGCCAAAACAAAAACACCATCGAGCTTCCCCCTTAGCCTCTCGTTGACTGCCGCCAACCCAAGAACAAGAGAATCATATTTCGTCGTTAAATCAACAATTCTCGAACCAACTTCTGGAAATTCTGAAATCAATCCAACGAGCAGCATCTCTGGCCAGACTTAGGTCTTCATCGAGACCATATAGACCCTTTTCCTTCACAAGGGGAGAAGGGACAGCTGACTGCTTCTTCGAGCGACCACCGGCTGCAGCAACACCAACAGAGGAGGGCGCCCATACTGGGGCCCCCATAGATGATGAACCGGCCGCGGCTTTGGAAGCCTTAGCAGTCGCCTTCTTGGAAGCACCCAACGACGGAAACACACCACCGTCTGGAGAAACCGCCACCTGAGGCTCACTCTTTGAAGCTACCAGCTGCCCAGCCTGTTTTCCAGAAGCTCCTTCGATAGCAACAAGTCCATCAATAACCGAAACAACAGAAGCACTTTTCTCCAAAACACGACGACTTCCAGAGCCTGCCTCAATAGTCTTAACTACATAGAGACGAGTTCCAGAACATGCCTCAATAGTCGCTAAAACATGAACATCAGTACCTGCCATGTGAATTCCACAATATCCTTCGATAGTTTCTGATACCAAAGCACTAGTACCTGACATGGATCCACCTACAGAAATATGAGTTCCAGAAGCTCCCTGAATAGCATCAGAAATTGGAGTTCCAGAACTCGCCGTAATAGACAAATCATCAGCTAGTCCTCTCTCTAATTACGACTTTAGAACAGACATCGGAAGCAGATGAATCTGCTTTAGGATCTTTGACCATTTGCCTCTCCCTGGCCCTAACCTCTTCAATGATGTTCTCTGTATCAATTGCAGAGTCATCAGCCACGGAACCAGAGGCTCCGCTGGCAGAAACCTTGAATTTCCTTTGCTTCTTATTTTTCTTTTTTCTAGGGTTAGCAGTAGAAACTACAACCTTCTCATTTTTCTTCATATACTTGTCTCTTTCAGTTGGTTTAACAAACAAATCCTCCTTACTTTCCAGATCAGATGTGAGACCAATGAGGTCCCCATCCTCACCTGTCTCAATCATACCAAAAGAATTAAAAGACTTACCCCTACAACCCCCCTGCTTGGGCACACTATGGGATTTGGGGTAGGTGCGAGGTTGGGTGTATGCAAAGTTTCTTTTTATCATTTGGTAGTTTTTATTTATTGGGAGTTAGTTCCAAAAGTAATGGGAATGAGTTCATAATGAACCAATTCCCGATTTTAGTGGGAATTAATGCATTGGGAGTTAGTTCATTTGGGAATTAGTTCCAGGTCCAATTTTTTCAATGAGTATGTTAAGAATGGCAACCCTGGCCATTCATGCCAACTGGAAAATACATATTCTTTGTTTTGTTAAATGACATGTAGAAGTCCGTCTCAATCGGCTTTCCAATGTTTTTAGCATCCGAGGAGCGGATTAATAAAAGTGGGTTTTTTTATAATTTTTTCCACGTTGTTTTCATTCGTTGCGTTTTATTTAATATGGATACAAAACAGAGTAAATATGTTATGTTTTTTGATTTTGTGAGCAAAAACAAATGTGTACAGTAAAAATCAAAAACACCTCCACATAATATTTTCTTTTATTCGATAAATTTTTATTTTTTGAAATTTACAAACACGTTATAATTTTTCGTTTAATACCCAAATAAATTGCGAAAACGGGATTGGCGATATTTGGCGGGATTATAAAAAGCGGGATTCCGATACGCTCCCGTATGTAGCCATATCTGTTTCGCTAATCATATATATTTAAACGATTTTGTTTTATTAAGTAATTCATGTAAAAATGACAGTTCCCTGTCATTTCTGATGTTAAATTTTACCAAGTATTGGAGAAGTAAATTTTCCAATATCTGTACCGGTCTTTGAGAAACAAGTTAATTCAAAGATTTTTGAAGTAAAACTTCTTTTGCGGCATGGGGGTAAAAAATTTTTCTATGGAGCTGTCAGTGACATGTCAAACCGACATACAAATTCCCGTCACGAATTACAAAATTCAGAGTCACGATATTATATTTTCGTTAAATGCAATGGTTCGTGCATTTAATATATTCGTTAAGATGGTTAGTGAATTCGAGTAAGGGTTTTTTGTGGGAAGAATTTTTTTTCTGAGGATTTTTTTCTGTTGTGTTGGATTTTCGGCCATTGGTCGATTTAATGCGAGGAAGCATAAATTATGTATAGTTGTAGGTTTATTGGTTTTGCATGGAAATATTCTGCAATCTATTGTGTCTCTCGCTCATTGGGTGTTGTTGAAGTAAAACTTCTTTTGCGGCATGGGGGTAAAAAATTTTTCTATGGAGCTGTCAGTGACATGTCAAACCGACATACAAATTCCCGTCACGAATTACAAAATTCAGCGTCACGATTTTGCAACGGTTCTGAGTTTCAAATCGGGTGCTCTGAGTGGTAGGACTTGAAAAATACTTGCCCTGTTGTCGTGAAAGAAGTTTTACTTCTAGCGCGTGTACATAAGTACGCACACTTTTTTTTTAAGTTTAACACAAATGTTATTATTAGCCTTAAGAAAAGTAACTATAGAAACTGAAATTTGTTTTAATACTGTTGATTTATTCAAAAAAATAAAAATGACATATGTTCAGAAAGACGAAGAAAAATAAAGTCTTTGATTACTTTAATACACAAAGAAATTGTTTTTTTGTCCATAAAAACATTCTTTTGGATGGTTACAACAGTCCCCTGTCACGTTTTTCTATAAAATCGTCCATAACTCACAAACCAAGAGGAAAATGTGTGGGTTTCTTTAAGATATATATTTAATTTACTATTGCACTTCATTTTATTAACAAACATTTTTAATATTTAATAAAATTTGCTTAGGACACTATTGTATGGACGAATTTCCAAATAGCAGAGAAACACCTGCATATAAGAATTTTTTTGGTTTTCCTATCTCATTTTCCGTTGAGCCGATTTCAATCAAATTTTTTACACAAGAGCTTCTAATAAGTTTAAAAATATTTTCAAATAAAATTTTAAAAAACATAAACTTAGAATTTTTTAAAAAAATTTCAAAATTATTTTTTTGAAAACTCGATATATGGAAAATGTGTAGGTAGATGATTTTTTTCAAAATTAAATTTCAAATTCCGCATAAATAAATTAGGTTCCAATTTTTTTTCTTATATCAAGGTACCTAAATGTTAACAAAATTTTCTACATTTCGAATTATATAATTCGATTTTTGAAACATTTGTCGGTAGGTGTAAACTGTAAGTTCCATGCTTATTTGCAACAAGGTGTTATATTGTTCATACATATCGTCGCTGTAGATCAAATACCTTGTAACCCAGAAAAGTTAATTTTTTCAGGAGAAACAAAAAACTTTATATAAAAGTATATTGAGGACAAATAGCAGTGACCCGCTTTTTATACGTTTAGCTTCTTTGCAACTATCGTTCTTAGACTAACAAGGTATTTTTCATTAGATCCGGAAAGTTGTTTACAATAAAAGTGCATCATTACCTAAGAATTGAACTTTTCTGTGTTACGAGGTATTCGATCTACAGCGACGATATGTAGGTCCTCACATATAATACTTATACCTTAAACTTAACTAAACGTTTTAAGCAGGTGGCATAAAATCTACCATAACTAATTTATTTCTTAATCAGATGAATAGATCTAAACTATTCAGACGCATTAAATCCGCAGTGTGATCGCACATATAAGAGCAAGTTCGTGCGACCCAGTCGTGCATTTTATATTTATTAAAGTTGATTATGAATACCTTTAAGTATAAGCCTAAGTAACATAATATTATATCTTATTATGAGAGTTTTAGCCTTGTTTAGTTTTTAAATATTCTTCCGATTAAGTTAATATTTAACGTCACTTTCAACTGAAAAATTTTACTATATTATAATTTTCTAAAATGCATACATATGGTTTGTATTTTTAAATTTTATGAGTCGCTATTGCCGTCTAACTTAAAAGAATAGGTAAATAAAGTTTAATGTGGTAGATATTCTAATGTAAGGAATATTATCAACCTATATAGGTACATAGGTAGGTCGTAGGTATTAAATTATATTAAACTTTTAGAAAGAACACAAGAAAATTATGTACATATATGTACCTACCTACCTTTATATTAGTATTTTCACACAAATCCTTGCGGCTGAATTAGGTATGTAGGAAGGTACCTATCTATAAGGATTGCAATTTGAAAATAAGTTTCAGCTATGGGTTCGGTTTGCAGGACTTTATAAACAAGTTATAGAAACTACCTATACATCATTTGCTCTATTATAAAAGCGATTGATCTTATTATTTAGGTATAACTACCTACCTATTCCTATACCTGTAGGTACATTGTTTTCAAAATGTTAATTTAATTTAGCTTATAGGTACCTACCTATTTTATTTTTGAATTATACAAACTATGTAGGTACCTACCCTATACACATTAAAGTATCCTTTCAACTATGTATACCTAGGTATATAGGTATATAAAAACGCAAACGCAAACAAAAAAAGTTAAGAGGATCCCAACTTCCATTTTGTCCTAATACTTACTCATTATTTTATTAGGTATAACGCTATAAAGTATTAACATACGTAGACGATACTCATACAGAAATTATAAACATAAACATAACCATAACTAAGACCACCGACACCATCATCATGAGTATCATTTTTTTCAGCCAAAACACAAAAAATTCAAAATAAAAACAAGAAGAGACAAAGACAGACAAACGAAGAAAATACAAGAACAGCACCAGCAGTGTAAATGAGTATACCTAACACAAAAAAAAAGAAAAAAAAAACTATCCTTATCTTTTGGCTCGGAAATAGGTAACTACCAGCCAACCAACCCAAACAGGGATATGGCAACAGAGCAGCACACAACGTTCGCCGTTAAACTATACCAACCAGAAAAAGAATAAAATATACGAACACAACTCAACGCCAGAAACATATAAAAAAAAATCCTACTTCTGCTATTAAATACACGCAGAAAATATTATTTTCCTTACCAACAACGGAGCATCTTTAACCCACACAAAGACACCTAGGTCCTTCAAAGTAAAATTTCCTCTTTTTTAATAATAAAATTTCCAAAAAGAGGATCTCCACGGCATCATAAAAATTATCCTACAATTCACCCCCGTATACCAACCAAGGAAGCCATCATAAAAGGACGAAAACCTCCTTCCCAAAGAATCAATGAGTAAAAAAAAGCATCATAAAGCAGCAACAAAAGCGTAAGGAACCCAACCAAACTTAAAGACGAAAAGATGAAAGCAAGAAAAGAAACTGACAGCAGCGCAGCGCTGTAGACTAAGAGGGAAAAAGGATTCTGAGGAAGGACAAGTAGCATCACCAGGAACACCAACAAAATCCAACATCTATAATACATCCCAAATGAGAAAAAATGAGAAGGGCTCTGTAATACAAGAATGGGCGGAGCTAGGATTCACAGGGATTTTTTTTTCACCATATTCCTTCCTTAGAGCTAAGTTAATGCGAGGAGCGATATGATGCGTCCTCAATGAGTGAGTGTGTGTGGCTGCGGTGTTACAATGGAATTTCATTTTCACAACTTTTCTCTGCTCCGTTGTATGGTAAATTACCATTGGTAATGATACTCTGCATGGGTGAGTGTGTGTATATGAAAGCAGACGATGAATCCGCAGAACAAATCTAACCGAGGACGAGTGTAGAAAGTTTTATTTTCTTTTATTTTTGTTAAAAAAAAATCTAATAGCAATATTTTTCTATTTCTTAACTATTTGAAGGTGTAGCAAAAGCTAGTTTTCTTTTTGTCCCATGACAACCAAATAGGTAGGTGTGAGAGGAATAACTTTAGTATATACCTATATGAGAAATAATATTCACCGTAGAATATGGTATCAAATACCTATTACGTAGGGAAAAGTTACGTTTTTTTTTTTTATTTCGTTCAACATTTTAAAAGGAATGTTAAAATACCTATAGCGATTTAAAAAATACGTATGTACCAATTGTATGAAATAATTTCGCCCTTATAAAACTCCTTCGCTTGATATTAGGATGATAGGTATATATAACATAGGTACATATGTAGGTATAGGTACCTAAAATATAAACAAGTCTTTGATAGCTCATTCTCATACGGGGTCAAGGATCTGAGGAAATATCGAATAGATAAGACTAGTATCTATATACCTACACGGAAAAAAATTATAAAAACCACCGTAAAATTAGCATTTTCGGTGATAAAAATGAGCTAATATGAAAAATATAGATATTGGTATGCTGATCATATCACTGTGATATGATCAATTTTATCACTATGATAATATAATTTTCATTATGATTTGACCTTTAAAATAAAAAAAAGTCTGCATTTGTATGGTTACAATTTTATTTACTCACTTGGACTTTCTGGGGTTGAACTTGGAAACCTTCCGTTTACGAGCCCAATATGCTTCAAATGGGCCGATTAGCAATACGGAACGAAGGTGTTGAAAATTGATAACTTAATGAATTATTGGTTCAATGCCAACTAAATTTTTAAATGATAAATTGATATTACGATATCAAAAATAATTGTTAATTTGTTATATTTAAAATCGATATGATCT
This sequence comes from Epistrophe grossulariae, assembly GCA_929447395.1. NCBI lineage: Eukaryota > Metazoa > Arthropoda > Insecta > Diptera > Syrphidae > Epistrophe > Epistrophe grossulariae. Next base: position 2,619,592 of record OV839570.1, read on the forward strand.
TAAAAATATAATCATCTTTCATCATTGTGGATGTATTTAAAAAATATTAAAATGATATGCCGTTTTTTCAATTAACTTTCCAATATATCAATTTTATATGGAAATGAATAGAACATAATGTAATGAAGACATTAAATTCAGCCCTACAATATAAAATTAATAAGTATCATATTCATTTCCGACTTTCATGCTGCACCGATTTTTACAAAGTAAGTGTCAAACGAAGCGAAATTATTTGCTGATTTGACAAATTATAATTTTAATCTAAAAATGTAAATAATTTGTTCCAAAACTGCATTTGTTTGTTTCCGTGCGTCTTTTATTTTTATGTAATTGCGAGAATTCTCGCACAGGTAGGCCAGTTTTTGTATGATATGCTAATAGTAAAAATTATCAATTTAGTTTTGGTACAAAAGTAACATTTTTAATACTGTCATAACATTTGTAATATTAACCCGGGTAGAAAATTATATAGGAAAAATTATTTAAGTCTGGGCGATCTTGACTAATTTATGCTTATTCTGGCTTTATCTTGGCCCTGGCTAGACCTGCCTATTTATTGGCTTTGTATAAGATGTAACTTAGACTGGGCCTAGATAGTTTTAACTTGACATAGCCTAGATATGAAAAATTTTTTTTTGTCATTTTGGCCTTAGCTAGTGTCGCCACCTTATTCGCGTTGTCTCATAAAAACAGGAAGGGACAAAAATAGTTTTCGCTTGGTGTAGCCTGGATAAGGAATTGTATGTGGGCGTTACGTTGGCGTTAGACAGTGTCGCCTCTTTATTTGCGTTATCAGATGTAACTAAGACTGAACCTATAGATAGTTTAGACTTGATGTAGCCTAGATATGGAACTTTTTCTTGGCGTTATATTGGTCGTGTTGCCGCTTTATTGGCATTCCCAACGAATAATTTAACTTGTGTAAGGTCCATATAGCAAAAACGTGAAGTATCAACTCATAAACATACACCCCTATTATGTTGCCTGGTGGGTAGCGTGCTGGATCTTTTATTTGAAAAACGCGAGTTCAAATTTCGGAGAAACCAAGTAAGTAAAAGTGCGAAGTTTTTTTTAAATTAAATTAAATTGAATACATTTCAGATAAAGAGAAAAGCGGTCCCAAACCTCCCTAAAATGAGGGAGGGGGGGCTTATATGGGTTTCAGTAAAAATCTACCTAGGCCCTAGCTAGTGCCTAAAAATGTCTCAATTTTTAGCTATCCAAAGCCTGACTTGGAAGATCTATCTTGGAAACAACTAGCAGGGCCCACAACATACATACCATTAAACTAGGCAAAACTAGCTGGGGCCTAGGCAATATTGAGTCGCAAATTCTACCCGGGAACTTATCATGTTTTGTGATTAATTTGATACATGAATCACCAAAAAAAAAAAAATATGACATTGATATTAAAAAAAAATATTATTTTGATATCGCGTTTTTTTTCAGTGTACCTATATACAGATAGCACTAAATTTTAACTGGGGCTTTTCTCTCTAAACATCTGTTAAAATAAAAGCTAAATTATCATGTATCTGTCCTTATGAAGATTATAATATGTCACAGAATACAGCTCTTCTCTGATAGGAAATTTTATTGAACCATTTTAAGGAATTTCTTTTCATTATTTCAATTCCATCGAATAGGTAGGTAGGTCTTTTATTTGACTGAGATACCTAAATCATTTTTTCCCATAAATATTTCTCAATTTTGAAGAATATCAGAATCTGTCGAAGTTTATATATGTAGTTCAAGAGTAATTGGTATACGCAAAATTTTTACAGCAGCGAATGTATGTGATTGGCGAAATTCAAGTGAGAATTTTTTAGGTAGGTAGGTACCCATATATGAAATTAAATTTTGAGCGATTTGCGTACTATGTTATACCTATACGCTGGACTGTTAAGTTTTAAAATTAACACAGGCAAATGAAAAGGATCATCTTGACTCAAATGAAATTTTATCAGTGGATCATTAATAGAAAAGGTCCCACAATAAAGGCAAACACTAACACTAACACAACGAACGATTTTTTGAATTATTTATTTCAATTTTTGTTAGTGCTCTGTATTTACATTGTTTAAATTAAGATTGCAGAATTTTTTATTAATACTATTTTTTTATCAAAATTTGCACAATTGAAATGTGCCTCTCCTTTGATTTTTATATTATAGGCATCCACATTTTAATCGTGAACGTCACCGACATCGCGTTGGTTTGCGCGTAGCTTAAAACTTTTGTCGTTTTCATATACATTGTGACAAATAAGTTTGGGTGTACGTACCTACACATATTTTCGTATCATTGTGTGTAAAGAATAAATGTCTTTATTCATTACACACAAAATTTGCTTTTGCTTTGATTTAAACATGAACATATTCAATATTTTTCTCAGTGTTTCATACAACTGTTTAAAAACCATTTTAGAAAATCTTATTTTTCTCGAAAACGGCTTCTTCGATTTTGATTAGAATTTCTATGCTTATATGCATATCCATTCAATAAAACCTAACTTCTTTCTTATATATATATATACGCATGTTAGAGAAATAACTTTTAAATTAAACCATTATTAACATAGATATCCACCTTTCATAGAATATTTTTTTTATTTTCGACTACTTCATTTCTAATGAGTCTAAATAATATCGGATATGAAAATTTTCAAATAAAAAATTTTGGATTTTCTAAAAAAATTTTAAATCAGTAGGTATAAATATTTCGAAAATAGGTAGATGATTTGTTTTCAAAATCAATCAATCAATTTTTTGTTTTTTTTTGTTAATCACTCCAAAGTTTTTTATTTATTTTCTCATAAATTAAGATTTAGAAAACAGTTTCAGAAGCTGTTTAATCAATTTTACTACATGTGTTGATTTTTAACAAAATGTTTCAGTTTAACCTGAAAGTTCCGTTCATATGTAGGTATAATGTATATACCTATAGGGTGATTTGCATAAGGTGTGACAAAAAGCTAGGGCGTATAGGTTGGACTTAGACAAAAAAGAAATCGTATGGGAGGGGGGTTTATTTCCCCCGTTTAGGCGGGAGGGGCAATTTAAAAAAAAATCACTTAAACAAGAAAAATATTTTAAAAAATAACGGTAACACCTACAGAGTCATGCTATAGCATTATAAAAAGCCAGACATCCATTCTTTTATTTTATTTTTAAATAAAGTTTTTCGAGTGAATAGTTTTTAAAAAATTAATTTTCAAAATTGTACAAAAATTTAGTTTTCACTCATAGAGTACCTAACTATGGGGACATTGAAAATGACTTGTGTTAGCTTGATAAAATAAAAACATCACTGATCTTGGTGATTTTTAATTTGTATCATTTAGTTGCATCAAAACTTCTGAAGCTGTCTTAGAAACCAATCTACAGTCTAAAATTACAGTATTTTTAATGTCACACCCCACTTGGCGGTTAAATAAATGTTGTTCAGTTCAGTTTATTTGATTGACGGTTGATGTTGAAGAAAATCAAATATTTGCTTAAATTTGCTCAAATTGATTTACTAGTCTTTCAACTTATTGAACTGTTTATATAGGCAAGTTATTTGATTTACTGTCAAAGTGGACCCTTTTTAACTCGAGACCAAATTTAGAAATAATTTGATGTGTAGCTCAAACTCAATGCAAACTTGATTTACCTAATTGTCTTTATTCTATCATATTTTGCATTTTAAACTCATCTTTTAATAAATTTAATAAACTCGAGTCGTGTAATTTCTTAAGACAATAATAATGGTTTTGACAGTTAAGCAGTATTCTTTTATCTAAGTATATGAAAAGCCAAGCACCAATTAAGTTGACAGCTGAGTTGACAACTAAATCGAATCGTGTATATGAGCTGCTTTAAATGAAGCCTAAAATTTTATTTGCATTTGAGGACCTTAACCTTGAACATCTAAACATTAAAACTAAATTTATAAGTTTATTAAAGAAGTTCAAGTATATTGGTGCCTATGCTTATTCTAGGTTCAATAATCACATTGGCTTAGACGTAGGTAAAGTTTTGTGACATACATTTCTAGCCTGAGATTTTATTTGAATTCTAAGACCTTAACCTCAAAGATCCTATAAGACACAAGTACGATAACTATGGCGCCAGGAATTGATAATGGTTTTTTGCAGAAGGCTCAAAAACAAGCATTTTTGATGTGTAAATTTCTATACTGGCGGTAGAGTGAAAAGAACACGTAACGTAACGTTGTAATCGTGATCGTGATCGTGATCGTGGTCGTGATCGTGATCGTGATTCTGAGCTTTACGAAAATTGAGTGCGTTCAACAATATGTACGTTCAGTAACTAAACGCTGAGTATTTATATACGAAATCGATAGGTCGAGTTCAGTTCGGGTTGAAATTTGGTTGGCTGCTTAGAGGATATATTAAGCCCCTATTACACGATGATTCTTTGCGTCTGACTCTATTCGAACATAATGAGTGCGAAAGAGAAAAAAGATAAGACGGAAGACCAGTTGCCCTGTGAGTCGTGGGCCAAGTTTAAGGAGACTCTTTTTGACGCTTCTTTAGCATTATCCGTATTTTGTATTCTTTGCATTACTTTTTTTCAATTACATGACTGCTTTGAGACCAGAGCGGTTTTTCTATTTTGTTTTCCTTTCAGTTCCAGAGATTTTTGATGTGTAAACATCTATACTGGAAGTAGGGTGAAAAAAAACGTTACGTATCTTGTAGTCGTGATTCTTATCTTGTAGCCGTGGTCGTGATTTTGATTCTGAGCCAGAGATTAGTCTGCTATTACACGATGCATCTAGACGCATGCGACTTTTCGAACTACGTAAGTGCAAAAGAGAAAAAAAATCGAAAAGATGAGACGGAAAAAAAGTGACCGGTGTCGCGTGGGTAAAATTTTCGGTGCAACTATTTGACGTTTCTCTCTTCTCTTGTCCGTTTTTTACTATTCTGCTTCATATGGTTTTGTTGTTCAAAGAGTAAATTTCGATGCAACGCACTGTTATTGATAGCCTTATAGGCTTTCCAGAAATGAGAAATTCATCTTTAAAAACAACATAAATAAAATAAATTATTGCTTTTCTTGACTGATATTCATTTAAAGGCACACAAACCTTTCTTTCTTCAATATATCAAAATAATGAAAACAAAAATTAAAAAAGAAAAACCTTTTTTATTGCTTGAGCACAGCCCAACACGAAAATGAAAAATAAAGAGAACTGTCAAATTAGATTCATGACTTTGGTTTCAACGTGTAATGGCGTTTGCATCAGCGGACGAAATAACAAAGAAGAATTCGAAGAAGGTGCATGCAACTAGATTCATCGTGTAATAGCAGACTTATGAATTATCCATAATCTCTGTTCTGAGCTTCACGAAAATTGAGTGCGTTCAACGCTATGTACGCTCAGCACTGATCTCTATAATACACTGGATAGTGAATAGCCTATAGTGTATAACAGTTTTTGTGAGCCAATTTTTGAAAGACCTCATATCTCGCTCCATACGAACGAAAAATAAGAGATAGAAGATATTTGCCGTAATTGAGCATTTATTTGATGTCAGTTGATGCCGACAGGCATTGCGGCTGTAAATATTGAAAAAAAAAAATAAAATAAAATCCAGGTCCAGTAGCGTCCATACCGCTGGCGCCGCTGTTATACTGTTATATGAAGGTACCGGCCACGACTATATTTTTGCCTCAAAAATTTTGTATGAATACACTATCCAGTGTATATAGAGATCCGTGATGCTCAGTAACTGAGTGTTTATATACGAAATCAAAAAGTCGAGTTCAGTTTGGGTTATAATATGGTTGGTTGCTTAGACCATATAGTACATGGACTGCGCTTTCATCATGGCTTCAGGGTTTTAACATAGAAGGCTGCCTTTTTTGGCAAATTAGACGAAATAAGGTCATTGACTGGAAAATATTTTTAAATATAATTTTAATGATTGGCTAAGAGCCCACTGCTGTTTGTGGGTGTGAGTGATCGCAAAAATTCACTGGTATGTTTAGATAGATCTTAACTTTATATAAGCGTGGTTGGGGCCTTTGTCGCTTAACTAAAATACGCATGCATCATTACCGATTTTCAAATTCGCTTATGAAAAGTTAAGATCTATATAAAAATACCAGTAAATTTTTGCTATCATCTACACCTTAAATTTGATGTAGGCTCTCGGTCTATGAGGCATTCGGACGAATGTTGATGTTCACACATCTTATTTGTGAGTCCCGGAAAACACACTTTTTTTTATTACAGGAGGGGGGTCTATCTCACCCCGTTTAGGAGGTAGGGTCAATTTTAGAAAAAATGACTTAAATTGAAAACAAGGAAAGAAAGAAAGGAATCTGTTCTATAATCCTCAATTTAAACTAAATTATTTGTGTCAGCAGTTTTTGAAAAATTCCTACAATTCTTATAAATATTAACCCTAATATACTTTTTAATATTACTCAACTTTCACCATTTAAAATATTTAAAGAACTACAATTTATATCCCCAAAATGTTAAACAGAGGAATAAAACCGGCTCCAGTTAACGCATGTCGTTTAGTTGCGATCTCTTGTCTAACTTTTTCTGAATTTTAAACACTTTTAATAACTCTTGACTTGACTTGACTTTATAACAAATCAACCTTTGTTGAACACGCCTTATTTTGACAAATGAAGTAATCAAACAGAACGGAAAATTAAACATACACAAAAAAACATCGTTCGCCTTCCCGTGTCCACTCAATTATAGGAAATACATATAATCATAATACAGTTCAGAAAAAAGTTGGTGCAACATTATTTGGAAAGTTACATCAGTTACCAGCAAATTGGCCGAAAAGAAAAGGCTACACTCCCGGTTTCCAAATAACATGACTTCACATTTATACAAAACAAAAACTTCACATGCGAAATTAATTAAAGAAAATCTACAAAATGCAAATTGTGCCGCATTTTTTCAGAAGGTAGATCGTACATACATCAAAATCATATCTATAGTCAAGTTCTTTCTAATTTGTATTTTTTCGTTTATCTTCTTGAATTCAGTTCCTCACTTGAATTCCATATTCAAAAACGAACCTAACGAAGACGAAAGTGTTTAACAATGAGCAATATTATAACAGAAATGTTCTACTCTATCGTTCTGCAACAACAAAATAGTATAATGGAGTACCTTATTTATTTTATTGTTGGAACCTAATATCTACCTGTATGCCGTCTCAAACCTTCCAGAAAACAGGTTCCCTAGAAATTCAAATTGTTCTTAACTTTAAAAATACATGCCAAGAAAAATGTTCTTATCCGAAACACCCTGTATAAAATGATTCTTAATAGCTAAAAAAGGAACCCAACGAAAAATTGAAGAAAAAATTATGGTAAAATGAAGATGCCATTATAAAAGAAAAATGGCTGCCATCGATTCGTGAGGGTGGTTTGAGAGGGATGGTTGGTGATATTTTTTGTAGTTTCTTTATATTTGGGACTTTTAATGCGCTCAACTGTGGAAGTATGTTTGCATGATGATACCTACTATAAGGGTGGTTATAAAGCGCTTGAATTCGAAAGTGTATATGCAATTCTATGAGGGAGTTTTGCTTTAAAAAAATATATATGAAAAGAAGGGTGGAATAAAACTACCAACATCACCACCGAAATTCTTGATTCAATCTGATTAAAACAACAGAGCTATCCGAAATAAGGATAAAATAGAATAGAAAATATACAGTAGATTTTCAACAAAAAAAATCCTAAGTTTTGTGTGATGTTATGGAAATGAGAAAAGGGTTACAAAAATTTTTCAAAAATTAACCAGAGTTTTATAGAGGTTTTTTAAGGATGTTTTATTTTTTCTTCAACTAACCTATAATCGATGAAAAGTTTGAATAATCTTTTACTTATATACTCTGAAATTTTTTTTTTCGACTCCCACTCTCATACGACATTAATTATTTGAAGCATCAGCTTATGCGAATCACCTTGGGTATCAAAAAAAAATACGTGCAGGTTTGAAATCGTAATGAATATTCTTTATTTAAAATGAATAAGTAAAATATGGTATATATGGTTTGGCCAAAATTATTACAGATCATGTTTTATACAATTTGTATTTTTTTTAGATTTTTTGAATTTCAATTTCAAATAAAATATTAACCATAAAAGCTAGAAAATTAATGTTTGCGCAACGAACAAGAAGTTAAAAAGCTTAAAAATAAGACATAGATTTCAGATTTCATTTTATTAGGCTACTTGCATTTTAAGATACAATATCTTATAAACTAATATAAGTTTCAATATGAATTACATTTCTAAGCTTACATCAGATAATAATTTAATTTGATATAATACAAAATAAATATTGAAATTATTAATCAATTACGTATATATTTTCCATTTTGTACACTAAATAGGTATATAACATAAAATTCATAAAGATCGATTATTTATAACTCTTATTTCATTCTGTTCCTTTGCTTTTTTCTTTTTTTTTTCTTCTTTTTTATTTTTTATTCTTTTTTTCTTTTTTTTGCTAATGCTGTTGCTCGCAATAACACTTTCAGTTATAGGCCAAATGTGCCTCTAGCTTTTTTTTGAATTCCCGGGGATTTCCGATACTGCTAATACTTGGCGGTAGTCTGTTCCACAAACGAATAGCGTTGATAAAGAATTGGCGTTCAGAGGTTAAACACGAGAATCTGTATCGGATAAGTTGTTGCGACCTAAGTGATGAAGACATTTGCAATCTGGTAAAAAGGTAAGGAGGCTGATGTGTTTGCATGATCTAAAACAATAATATTAAAGTTCTGTATTGGACGAGGTTATCAAATGAGAGATTGTATATGGCTTTTGAGTAGGATGAAATCCTATCATATCTTCTCAGCCCATATATGTATCTAGCAATACTATTGTATGCTACATTTAACTTCCTTCTACTTCTACTTCTACTTCACAACTACAATATATCTCACATCCATAAATCAATTTTGGTATAACCAGTGTTTTAGCAAGCATAAGTCTAGTTTTTAGGGGAGTATAATATTGCGTGACCCACAGCATGCGGAGCACTCCATATACTTTTCCTATTACTGTATTGATGTGCATATCCCAAGTTAGCCTTCGATTAAAAACCATTCCAAGATTTCTTGCAGTCTCTACATATTCAACTATAGCGCCGTCAAGGAAAATTCGAGGAAAATATGAAGAATCCACAGGTTTTTTTGAGATGATGAGACATTTAGATTTACTTGGATTTGAGAAAAGGCCATTACGTTGGGCAAAGATTAATATTTTGTCCAAATCTTCGTTTATAATTGAAACAGAATCTTCGATCAGTCCGAGAGGGCAACATTTGTACAACTGAACGTCGTCCGCGTACATTTGAATTGAACTCTTTTGGAGTTGAGGTCACTCGAACTTATATATTGAATTTCATTCAGTCGCTCCACTTAAACAGAAGTAATTTTCTAATTTTCTTCATCTACTTATTATTGATTGAAAAACAGTTTCTGGAAGTTCATTTGTATACAGGGAAAATAATAGGGGCCCAAGAATTGATCCTTGAGGAACACCTCTAAATGTACATAGAAAGTTAGAAGATTCATCATTCACCACAACAGCTTGGTTTCTTCCGGTTAAGTAGGACGATATCAGTTTAACGGCAGAATGCGAAAAATTATACAACCGTGATAGTTTTTTGCAAAGATTCACATGATCAACGGTGTCAAATGCTTTTGAAAAGTCCAATAGAACTAAGAAAGTCACATTACCAACATCTAATGATTTTCGTACGTCTTCAATTACATTTATTAGTGCTGTGGAACAACTGTGATTTGGCCTAAAACCAGATTGTTTCGGTGATAACATATTATTACTCCGAAGATGACAGTTGATCTATTTCTGCACAATTTTTTCAAATACCTTTGACAAAAAGGGTAGAATTGAAATCGGTCTAAAATCATTTGTGCCCTTTGCAATCGGAATTATTTTTGCCGATTTCCACTGATTGGGAAAAACGCCAGTTGTAAAAATTGAATTAAAGATGTGTGTTATATGCGGTAATAGTATTGGAAAAATTACTTTGAAGAACTTAGGATGTATGCTATCTGTTCCGGTGGCATTTGATTTTATTGACAAGATACTTTCAACGACTTCCGTACAATATATTCTGGTGAATTGGAAAGAATTAGCCAAGCTATTTTGAAATCCAGATTCATAATCAATTAGAATGGGAGAAGAGACAGGAAGCGGAGGAAAAGGTAAGTCGACAGACTTTTGATTGAGAGCATTGCAGTCAACTTCACCAGAAGTTACTAAGGTCTTATTCTTAGCAACTCCTAGATCCCGCAAATTTTTCCATAATTGTGGTCCGTTCATAGATGTATTCAGGCGGTTACTATAAAAACATATAAGAATCAATTTTTTTGTTGTTGCTATTTTTCATACATAAATACGAAATGAGTTGGGTTCGATATTCCACTTTTTATAATCCCGATTTTTGAAATACCGGTTTTAAAATCCCGCTTTTTATAATCCCGCTTTTCCAAAATACCGCTTTCTATAATCCCGTCTTTTAAAATCCCGTTTCTTATTATCCCGCTTTTGCAATTAAAACTACTTGTTTTAACTACCCCCACCAAAATTTCGTTCGGACTTAGTTCATAAATTTTTGAGTTAGTTTATTTGGGACTTAGTTCATTATGAAATAAGTCCCAACGATTTTAATAAACAGTGAGGTGCTTGAGCACACTATAGGATTTGGGGTAGGTGCAAGGTTGGGTGTATGCAAAGTTTCTTTTTATCATTTGGTAGTTTCTATTTAGTAGGATATAACCCTTCATTTGCATTTTGTGACTTAGTTCATTTTATGTTGGGAGTTAGTCCCAAAAATAATGGGAATGAGTTCATAATAAACCGAGTCCCAATTTTAGTGGGAGTTAGTTCATTTGGGAGTTAGTTCATTTGGGAATTAGTCCCAGGGAAAATTTTTTCAACGAGTAAATATATGTATAAGTATGAATATAATATTGATTTTGGAAGCAAAAACAAATGTGTACAGTAAAAATCAAAAACACCTCCACATAATATTTTCTTTTATTCGATTTATTTTTATTTTTGAAATTTACAAACACGTTATAATTTTTCGTTTAATACCCAAATAAATTGCGAAAAACGGGATTGGCGGTATTTTAAAAAGTGGGATTTTAATACATTGGGGTTATGAACAAGCGGGATTATAGAAGACGGAATTTAAAAAAAACGGTATTTTATTAGACGGAATTTTAAAACTTTTTTGTCGGGATTTTCGAAAAACGGGATTTTAAAAACCGGGATTCCGATACGCTCCGATACGAAACTATGCAAAAAAAAGTTAAAAAATTATTAGATAATTTTTAAAAACTAATTTTTCTTACATGCAATTTCTATAAAAGTTTTTTTTTAATTCAACATGTCAATTTAAAGTTTCCGGGTAGAATTTGCGACTCGGTATTGCCTTGGCCCCAGCTAGTTTCGCCTTGTTTTATGTCATGGGCCTATCGAGCAGTAACTAGCTTGGTCCTTGCTAATTTGTTAATGCTCTATATTCCGTGGGCCTTGCTAGTGGTTCCCATATGGGCCCTAGATAGATCTTCCAAGTCAGGAATGGGCCTCTTGAGCAGTAACTAGCTTGGCCCTTGCTAATTTGTTAATGCTCTGTATTCCGTGGGCCTTGCTAGTGGTTCCCATATGGGCCCTTAATAGATCTTCCAAGTCAGGAATAGGCCTCTCGAGCAGTTACTAGCTTGGCCCTTGCTAATTTGTTAATGCTTTGTATTCTGTGGGCCTTGCTAGCGGTTCCCATATAGGCCCTAGATAGATCTTCGAAGTCAGGCTTTGGATAACTAAAAATTTAGAGATTTTTAGTCACTAGCTAGGGCCTAGGTAGATTTTTACTGAAACCCATATAGCCCCCACCCCTCTCATATTAGGGGTGTTTGAGACCGCTTTTCTCTTTAACTGAAATGTATAGAATTTAATTTACTTGGTTTCTCCGAGATTTGAACTCGCTTTCCTCCAATCAAAGATCCAGCACGCTACCCACCAGGCTGATTTGCGATACAGAAAAGGGATGTAAAAATGTTTATGAGTTGATACTTCACGTATTTGCTATATGGACCTTACACAAGTTAAATTGGTCGTTGGGAATGCCAATAAAGAGGCGACACTATCTACGACCAATATAACGCCAAGAAAAAGTTCCATGTCTAGGCTAGATCAAGTCTAAACTATCTAGGCCCAGTCTTAGTTACACCTGATAACGCCAATAAAGAGGTGACACTGTCTAACGCCAAGATAACGCCCAGATACAATTCCTTATCCAGGCTACACCGAGCGAAAACTATTTGGGTCCCTTCCTGTTTTTATGTGACAGTGCCAATAAGGTGGCGACACTAGCTAGGGCCAAAATGACACCAACAAAAGTTTTCATATCTAGGCTATGTCAAGTTAAAACTATCTAGGCCCAGTCTTAGTTACACCTGATAACGCCAATAAAGAGGTGACACTGTCTAACGCCAAGATTACGCCCAGATACAATTCCTTATCCAGGCTACACCAAGCGAAAACTATTTGGGTCCCTTCCTGTTTTTATGAGACAGCGCCAATAAGGTGGCGACACTAGCTAGGGCCAAAATGACACCAACAAAAGTTTTCATATCTAGGCTATGTCAAGTTAAAACTATCTAGGCCCTGTCTTAGTTACACCTGATAACGCCAATAAAGAGGCGACAATGTCTAACGCCAATATAACGCCCAGATACAATTCCTTATCCAGGCTACACCAAGCGAAAACTATTTGGGTCCCTTCCTGTTTTTATGAGACAGCGCCAATAAGGTGGCGACACTAGCTAGGGCCAAAATGACACCAACAGAAGTTTTCATATCTGGGCTATGTCAAGTTAAAACTATCTAGGCCCAGTCTTAGTTAAACCTGATAACGCCAATTAAGAGGCGACACTGTCTAACGCCAAGATAACGCCCAGATACAATTCCTTATCCAGGCTACACCAAGCGAAAACTATTTGGGTCCCTTCCTGTTTTTATGAGACACCGCCAATAAGGTGGCGACACTAGCTAGGGCCAAAATGACAGAACAAAAGTTTTCATATCTAGGCTATGTCAAGTTAAAACTATCTAGGCCCAGTCTTAGTTACACCTGATAACGCCAATAAAGAGGTGACACTGTCTAACGCCAAGATAACGCCCAGATACAATTCCTTATCCAGGCTACACCAAGCGAAAACTATTTGGGCCCCTTCCTGTTTTTATGAGACAGCGCCAATAAGGTGGCGACACTAGCTAGGGCCAAAATGACACCAACAAAAGTTTTCATATCTAGGCTATGCCAAGTTAAAACTATCTAGGCCAAGTCCTAGTTACACCAGATAACGCCAATAAAGAGGCGACACTGTCTAACGCCAAGATAACGCCCAGATAAAATTCCTTATCCAGGCTACACCAAGCGAAAACTATGTATTTGGGTCCCTTCCTGTTTTTATGAGACAGCGCCAATAAGGTGGTGACACTAGCTAGGGCCAAAATGACACCAACAGAAGTTTTCATATCTAGGCTATGTTAAGTTAAAACTATCTAGACCCAGTCTAAGTTACATCTGACAAAGCCAATAAATAGGCAATTCTAGACAGGGCCAAGATAAAGCCAGAATAAGATAAATTAGTCAAGATCACCCAGACCTGCGCCTGTCTAGGCCCAGCATAGGATTTACTATATAATGGCCAATCTAGCTAGGGCCACGCTTAAAAATAGTTTTTCCTAGATAATTTTCTACCCGGGAATTGTTTATTATATTTATAATTATTTTAGAAACTTTTCTCTAAAAAATCTATAAGTAAAACATAATGGCGCAAAATTTTAAACATTTTAACGCGGCTCTAAATCTACTTTAAATTGGGAGTCTGCTCTTAATAATAACTTTAGAATGAGAGGCGGCTCTTTGTAAATTTTAAACGACATAAAGTATACTTTAGCGTTAAAGAGGTCTTCTAACTTTAAAACCAGCAAAACGCTTCTCTATCTTTTTAAAGTATGCTTTATCTGTGGGAAATGATCACTTTGAGTGTGAGTTACACAAACACAAATGCTAGACAGCTAAATGCACCCAAAGGCATTTTGATCTGTTTTGTTTTAGGATTGTTTTGAAATTTTAAATCGTTAAAATAGTAAAAAAGCTTAGTAAATTAAAGAAACAAGTAGTATAAAAGTAATTAAAGTGATTACATGCAATACAAAAATGTACAAAAATAGAAAACTACACGCGGTGCTGCGTTAAATACTGCACCTATATTTAAAAACACCTATAACAAGCAGTGTAATTTTTGTTCACTTCACACGTAAGCTGTATCTCATATTCCACATAAAGTAAAAAAATTAGCACTACGGGTGCTCAATGGATTTGAGCGCCTTGCCATCACCAACAAAAACTAGAGCTACCCTGGACGAGAATTTCAATTTTCACAGATGGGGTTCAGCTAATTCCCGTGATTGAAGTGTATTTTTATTTTCAAATAATTTGCTTTTTTAAAGCAAAATGCTACGAAATATCAATTGAAAAGTATTCTCAGATAATGTATTAGCCTAAAAAACATCACTTTACATTACTTTATGTGGAATATGAGGCACAATCAGCCCGTGAGAAGAAAAATTTGAAAACTCCATATTATAGGTGTTTTTACACGATTTAACGCAGCACCTCATGTTGTGTTGTTTTTTTTTTTTATAAAATATTGCAATTATTCACTATGCTTTTATTTCACTTTTTTATTTAGTATTTTCACTATTTTAACTCGAAATTTAAATCTCGAAACACTTTCCTATAGCTTGGCAAAATTACAGATTGGGTTCTTTTTGTTTTTTTTTTTTTTATTTTTCGTTCTGTTTGATTTATTCAGCTGTCAAAATTAGGCGTGTTTCACAAAAGTTTGCTGACGTTTTGTGAAACACGTTCTTTAGTTAGAAGAGTTGTTTAAAGTGTTTAGAATTAAGAAAAATTTAAACAAGAATTTTTAAATAAAGGACTATTTTAACTAGAGTCAGGTTTATTGCTTAAACGAGAACTGTTTAAAATTTTGCGCCAATGTTTTTAAAATTCTATTTTATTTACTTAAAAAATTATTCTATTTTTTCAGAATATACTACAAAAAATTTAAACATAATTTGCTGTCAAATACTAAGGATAAAACATATTTATATATAAGATCATTTTACTATAGATATAATATTTTTACGGTTTACCAATTAATAGCAAATGGATAAATCACCAAATCACTCTTGATTGACCCTTAATTGACTGACTCCTAACTGACTCTTAACTGACTCTTGGCTGAATCTTAGGTGAATCTTGACTGACTCTTGGTGGACTCTGGACTTCTTAACACATAACCGTTTACTACGTTATAATAGGTACAAACATAATTTTTTTCTTTGTATTTATTTATTAATATATAACTAATATGTACGCTGTTCAATGGTTTACAATTTTAGACTTAAATATATCAAATGAAAGTTTAACAAAAATGTGACATGTGCAAAAAATTAATTGAATGAGGAAACAATACCAAAAAGATATACAACAAATTTATGATGAAATTGATAAATCAGTAGGGGAGGACCACTTAACGTTTGGCGATTTATTGAAACATATCGAACAAAGAAAAAAGTTTAAAATTTTGTTATCCACATACCTTAAGGCCCGATGGACACATGCGTTTTTTTTTACGCCACGGTGCCGCAATCGTTCAGTGCACACATGCGGGTTTTTCTCGCAGGACTCAATCTGCAAATCGGCGGTTGGCTTACAGCAATGGAGGTTTATAAAAAGAAACGAGTAATTTTCGCGTAACTATTGGATAAAAATTATGTTCTTAATAAAAAGAAAGGGTATACATCCTTTTCTTTATCGTTGGCTAAAAAAAGGAATATTTTATACACCTTTTCTTTTGCCGGTCATGGTATGCCTCCGAAGCAATATTCCATATTTCTGGACACTTTTTTATGTCATCGATAAATAATTCGAAATCAAATTCTTCCATGTTTGAATTCTTTCTACCGAATTTAATTTGAGGCAATATGACGCATGTGTGCACTGCTACATAACAAACAATGTACTGAAAGACGCAACAGCATCTGCGGTGACGCGCAGCGGTCTCGCAGAAACCTGCGAGTCTTTTCTCCCTCAAGAATGACGCGCGATGAAGCAGCGTACACGTGTGTGTTATTTGTGAGTACTGTAAGACATAAAGGCGGTGCCGCTGCGTCACCGCGGAATCAAAAAAAAAGCATGTGTGCACCGGGCCTAAGATGTTAACATTAAGTAAGCTTATAATTGATATCGAAAAAAAAGTGCCACATATTTTTTTAATTAAAAGTACATAAAAAGTGCTTTTGGTCCTCTGTGCACCATCGTTGGGGCACATAGGAACTATAGGTGGTCGCTGCTGCATTGATGGATACCTCTTTTGAATGTATAACTGATTTTACACTTTCTATTGTAATAAATGTGCAGTTTGGCTCTGGATTTTTCTTAATGTAGTTCCGTACCATCTACAGTAGTAAAAATCCAAAATAAATCCTCTATGTCCCAATACGAATGCCTTTTAAAAAGTGATTTCGACATGTTTAAACACGAATAGCTATTTCACAAAATTAAAATTGCACAAAACACCACTTAACTGGTGCCGTGTCATAAGGCCATGCGTCATAAGGCCATATTGAGAAATATGGCCTTATGACGCTTTCACAAAGTGACATAAGGCCATATTCTAACTTATGGCCTTTTGACTCTTTAATAATGTGACATACGGCCATATGGCCTTATGACACTTTTAACCGTATTTCCTTGTTTGATAAATAAACCTGGTCAAATGTTTTTGTCGAACACTTTAACTGTAATTCAGTTACGGCGTATAAAGAGTGAAGTATGTATGGGGGGGCATGCTGCCCCCCTGCAACCCCCCTGCTTGGGCACACTATAGGATTTGGAGTAGGTGCGAAGTTGGGTGCATGCAAAGTTTCTTTTGCATTTAAAGATTCTGTTTTGATATTTAAACTTAAAATCTTATTGGCTAAGCCCTTAAATATTAAACAAGCACAACTTTCTATAATTTTTTTATAAACTAAAAACTTAAAAAAATAATAAATTTAAATTTTTTTCAAGCGGAGAGCGCTCGTCAGCACGATAGGTAATAACAACCTTAGGAGCTAGATAGGCGCTTTTATTATAAGTAGTATTCAACTTTTGGGAAAAGTCACTTATTTATCGTTTTAAAAAGAAAGTCCTCTGTGTCCCGTCCTCCCCTACATGTTTATTTGACATAATCTAAAGGTATTTATTATTGAAATGGATGCTACAATTTGCATGAAGTTTAACTATACTTCCTTCTATATAATATGCTGAATCAAATTATGTTTATTAATAAAAACAAATTATCAGACAGAAAAGTTCTCTATCCGTTTGTCAGCTAAGTTGTGTGTTAAGGAGGTTATCAAAAAAAAACTGTTAAGTGTTATAAAAATATGATGAAACTAGTAGAGCAGTTCGAGCTTAATTTAAGCTCCTTCGTTTCTATATATCCAAACATCAGTTAAACCCTAGCTATAAATGTTTACACAAAGGTGTTGTTGTAGATAATATGTCATAGAAAACAGCTGTTCTCTAAGAAGAAATTATTTCAACCCTTTCAAAGAATTTGTTTTCACTATTTTTAATGAATTTAATAAAATTAAATTTAAGCTAGAAAATTACTGTGCCGAACAATTATTTCGTGCACTAAATATTGAAAGATATATTTTATGTATCTACATTTACTTCCAGTTCAGCTTTAAATGGTCGTGTCCCAGATGGCGGCTTAAACATTAGATTGTAACCATTTTCAATGAATAGTAAAAAAAATAATTTTTTTTTACATATTTCAATTTCAAATGTTTATATACCGACTGCAGGAATTATAAAGATACGATCAAATTAGTTTCCTTACAAAAACTGATCGTCCTCATAAAATAATATGTATATGTATGTAATGTGTTGCAGCACCTATTCAATATGTGTCTTATCAATTATAATAATATCTAAAAGAGCTTCTTACTTCTCAACCTGCTTTCGTGAGAAAATTTTATTATAATTTTCAGCCCTTGACCGATGTCCAAGAACAAGAGTCCTTTTTTGAATGCTTCTTTGTTCGAAGGGGGTAGGTATACCTTAACGTGCCTTAAAGGTACATTCCTTTTTTTCACTGCATACAAATTAACAATCAGAGGGGTTGAGATTGATGTCATACTGTCTCTGCACTGAGTTTGACCACTGGTCAATCTTTTTGAAAGGACAATATCTAAGAAACTGTTGAATACACTTCAATGGTACAAGACAATAGACGTAAAGGAGATAAACTGGTTTAATGGACACTCTGACACTATACATTTTATTTAACCATGCTTACACACAGGACACTATAATAGTGAGAATTCTTAATGAGCTTCTTTTGAATTCAATATTCTTGGTCAGTGTGGTCGTTGGTCAGAGACTGTCCTGGGAAAGGAAACCTGATTTCTCTATGTAACGGTCAGATTTTTTTGAATGTATTTTTGTATATCTATAAGTCAAACTGGATCGTTATAATTCGAAGTCCTATTTGGAAACGGGTCTTTTACTATTAAGTGAAACTGAAAAAAATTATGGACATAAATTTAACCCCAGCTTGATAAAAAAACAACTATCGGTATTATCAAGTAAAAAATGTGTATAAAAGGGTTAAAATATTGTGGAATTATATCTATATCAGAATACCTAATGGTCAAATTTAGATGGTTTTTCTGTTTTTATTTCAGCAACAATGCAGATGTTTTGCTTGATTTCATCCCTTATTTATATTTCGGTTGTATATCTATAGTGAAATTGCTAATTGAAACCGGACTTTTTAACTATTTTTGTTATTTTTTTTTTTTGAATAAAGGGTAGCGATTTAAAGTAAAATTGTCTCAATTTATGGCATGAAATTTGATTGACAGGGGATATTGCATGCAATTTCAGATGTTACAAAAAAAAAAATGTCCGCAGGTGTTGGATTTAAAAAAAAATTATAAAAACACTACATATACATATAGATACTCGTAATAATGGTTTTGTTAAAATACTGTCATATCACCCATCTATGTATTATTGTAAATACATATGTAATATTTGTTTAAATTTAGAGATCAAAATCGAAATCTTACTCAAATATGATATTAAAATAAAAGACTAGCTTTATATTGAGGTATATCACTGCAAAACCCGAAATAGAGAAATTATAGAATTTACCAAAATTTAAAGCAAATTTATAAGTGAAAGTCATGATTTTGTTTGTTTTCATATTTCATGTTAAGCGGTCCACCCAAGGAAGGTGTACTCTTATTCAAGAAAACTGGCCTTCTCCAAAAAAAAATTACCGGAATTAATTATAATGAAAAAAAATCACGGGACTTTTTATTAATATTACTGAAAACTTTTATCGAATTTCCACATTTCGGAGTTTTACAGTAACATTTATATGTAGATGAAAAAAGTGGATCCCTTATGAACGTTATTCGACTGGCAACAACCTAAGCTGTGCTTCAACCTTCAAGCCCTCTATAACTTGTTTCATTCATGCATAAGTATTGACTAAAGTGAAAAATAATCCGCAATGTAGGTATAGGTATTCCGTAAGGAATATAGATTTTTTTTTTTTAAACGTGTCCTATATATACGATTTGGAAAAAAAGCATGAATTCTTATGTAATTTACACATAAGTATTTGTACTTGTGTATATATACTATATATATGTGTACTTATATAAGAATAATAATTTTAACAATAGTAAGGTCTTTTAATTGCAACTTGAATTGCACGGCACTATAAGTTAGAAGGAGTAGAAGAATATGAAAGAGTTTTTGGTGGCACATATGTGGACTGAGAAATAAGATGTTTATTTAACTCATGAAAATCCACGGGTGGCTCTCAGTTGAAACTGAGGGAATAAATAAAAGAATGCTGCCTAGAGTGGGGCTCGAGCCAACACCTCTAAGTTAGCAGTCAACCACTACATCCAGTGCGTGATATTGCTACCTATATTTAACTTCTATTTTTCATACAGGAATTATTTTTGATAAAAGAAAAAAAAAAGAGAAATTTTGTACCTATATTTGTGTGCATATTTATTTAAAATGTAAAAATAAATAAAAGAATATGTATCTATAATAAATATCTACCTACTTGAAATGTACATCCTTAAAATTTTAGTTTAAAATGTTTGAAACATTTTGTGTTACATGTATTTAAAATGTTTATATAGGTACATATTTATGTATACACAATTAGATATTTTGTTACTATTCATTTTCAAATCATATGCAATCGAAACTTGAGAATCTTTTGATAAAATATTCTTAAATTTTAACTTCTGTAAAACCCGAAATTATCATCAAGTACATCTGTACCATATTATGCATAACATAGATGCGGTAAATACTTGCCATTTCTATTTCTTAGAAAAATGTTTCCGTGATTAACAAAAATAAAAGAAAGCGGAGGTCATTTTCTTTATTGGTACTAAATATGAATAAGAGATTAGAGAAGATGACATTTTCGTCAATTTTGGACGGCATGGAAATCGTAACAATTGGAAGACGTCGCGTCACTTGCAAAACATATATCCGCCATCTATAATTCTTGTGCGAAGAAGAAGATGAAGAATAAGAACTTTTTCTTTGATACAAAGAGATGGAGATGAATTAAAAAAAAAAAATCTGAAGAAAAAAGGCACATTTTACTGGGTAGAGTAGAAGGAAAGAGGATGATAAGGTAAAGAAGTGGGGAATGCAAAAATCGCGTCTTCTTTTAGTGGAGCTTGTCTGTAAGTCCTTGTACACATTTGATTGGTGTTGGTACAGAGTGTGCGGTTGGTTGGTTGGTTTTCCTTATTTTTCTCTCTCTTCATTCTCCTCCGTTGGCGGGTTTTTCTTCTTTTCTTCGAGAATTTTATTTTTATTTATTTTTCCATTCTAAAGAGCGACAACGAACATTTTTTCATCATCATGTGTAGCAAGTGTGTAAGAGTGGATTTATTTCCTTATGGGTTTGGGTTGGTACCTCGGATTGGTGGCGCCTGTGCGCGCATATACAATATACCTACTCCTCATTCCTCGTATAACCCATTACATTACCTCACACTTGGTAAGATGGGAACACAGTATCCCCAAATTCAATCCCAAAGGAGAATGAAATACGAAGTACGTTCCACGATGTACCAAAGATAATAATAAAAATAAAATGACAAAAATGTATGTACCTGCATGTATGTAGGTACCTACATACATATCATATATACTATACCAACATACCATCAGGGTGGATGAAATGAAAGGCTTTGGTGTGCCGAGAAAAATGAAAAGAAAACAATAACCGTTGAGGAAAATGAATGAAGAAAACGACGACGTTTCTACTTGTGTGGCAGCAATAGCAAGCAAGATGAAGTAAAAATAGGGTATAAGCATTAAGAACTCGTATCTATACCTACCCAATGTTCCCTCAAATATATCTGACACCAAGCTAAGTTTTCCGTTTGTACTTTTATCGAATTTCTCTTGCTTTTCTTTAATCCCTTTTTCTTTGGCTGGGTCTTGAAAATGGAAAATTTTTTGGAGGTGGTGACTATAAAAATATTCGCGCACACGCACGCGGTTTTTACCAGTTTTTTTGTTTTCTTATTTTCATCCGTGTTGTTTGCTTTCTTGAGAATACATTGTATTTTTTGTTTAATTACATTTTTTATTCCATAAAACTTTACTTAAGACGAACGAGGGAGATTGACTGTTTTTCATCTTTTTGTTGAAAAAACTTCTATGTGCGTCTTTTTATTGTTTGAAAGAAGGGTAGTAAAAGGGGTGCGGTGGGGGATGAGTACCTAGATATACTTTTCCATAAGTATATGGGTACTATGTTGGTTTGCTCTTATAAAGAAGTTTCCACTTTCCATTGAGAATCTGAAATTTAATTTTAAGAAGGATCACGTGGAAAGAATTTCATAGGAAATGCTATTCTTTCGACATAAATTTTGTTTAATTATATGTTCAGTGAAACGAATTTTCAATGCAGAGATGTTTTTGTATGTATATTTATTTATACCTACCTATTCTTAACATTCCTAAGATTTTGTTCTGGTTTCCAATTGGATTTTCGTGCACTTATTATAAAATTTAAAAACCCTTTAGGCAATCTGTACCATTCATTGAAGTTAAGGTACGTATACCTACATATATGAACCTTTATAAGACAATCAAAATAAATAGGTAGGTACATAATCGTTATATGTTCGGCTCTCTAAACTCTGAAAAAGGCATTATGCAGGATAAGCCTATACAGGGTGATTCGCATACGATGCAAAAAAAAAGCTGCAACATATGTAGGGATCGTCTCCATGCAATATAGGGTATATGTACCTCTTTTAACGTATCATCTTCTTTAACTAATGAAATAATTCTATAATGTAGAAGTTCCTACAAATTATTTATAATAAAACAACTTTAAACAAAATATTTTTGACACCTATAGAAATTACTGTAAATATTGTGTCATAATAGGGTAGAAAGCAAGATAGAGCAATTGAATATTTTTGTTTAATCAAAAATTAAAGTTTAAGTATTTCTAAATATCCAAAAAAAAGCTTTTTCTAAGGTAGTAGTAGTTTTTTTCAATTTTACCAAAAACTTAAATATACATAGCTAATCAATGATATATATATACTAGAGATGGCGATTTTGAACGCGTGTTTATTAAACACTGAGTCCCGCAGAATTAAAAGGGTCACGCTAAAGATAAATGCCAATTTACAACAGTTCTTACAATTTTTCGCCATTAAAAGAATGCGTTCATTAAACGCGCTTTGCGCAACTTGACAAACAAAAACGACGCGACGCACACTGATTGCGAGATGGAAAAACCTCAAATATTTAATGAGTTAATGCTCAATAAAGTTGATTTGATTTCTTGAATCTTCTATGAATATAAATATAATAAAAGAGTAGGTAGGTACCTACAGTTACCACAAAGTGGCTTCTTTTTCGTTTTCCAAAATTTTAAGTTTTTTGTAAGCAGTTTTTACATATTTTTATTAACGAACCGTTTGTGGTGAAAGAAAACAATTTATTTTATCAATGGCATATTTTTATTTATTATTAGATTTACCGTTAGTCAAATTCATCTATACACATTTAACACATATATGGTTCTTAGTCGGAACTAGGTCTGGACCGATTAATTCTTGCTTTTTAGTGGCAAGCTAAACGATTGATTCTAAGACTATTTTAAACGTTATGGTACACGGTTAAAAATGTTGGACTATTTTCTACTAAAACCTTTATTACATATATGACCACACCAACTTTTTATTAGAATTAAATAAATGCAATGGTGTTAAAAGATACTTAATTCATTAGTAAGATTGAAATGTAATTACTGTTGTGAATACAACAAATTTCCCTCTATATGGGAAATTTTTCGGAATTGTTCCCTGAAAATAATACTTTTTTTTAATAGAATAGAACACAAATTGTATTAAAATTACTTTTTTTTGTAGTAAATGCAATTTAAGCTGGAATTACTCGTAATTTCCGCCGTATTGATTATTGAATTTTGAAGCATTAAAATCAATAATTAATTATTGAGTTTTAATGCAATTTGTATTAGTTTTTATGGAATTATAATATAATTCAAAACAACTTGTTCTTAATTATGGAGCATACAATACTTACTTTTTTATGCTTTAGTACTTTTGAGATTACTTTTTATTATTAAAATTATTGATTGTATACCATAAAATGCTGAGCTCTATTATAGCTTGGAATCCATTTAATCCAAATTTTGTTAGTATTGAATCCAAATTGCTTTTTAATATACTTAATCATATAAAATGCAATACTTACTTTATTACGCTTTAGTACTTTTTGGATTACTTTTTATTATTAAAATTATTGAATCTACACCATAAAATGCTGAGTTCTATTACAATTTGAATTAAATTTTCATCTGCCTGTATTAAAAATTGACGTTTGTTATTAAATCATTTAAAATTTAAAATTGAATACTTGAATGTATTAAAAAACTTGGGTTTAATTTCTGAGTTGGAATAAAACTTAATATCTTTTCAAGTTTTAAAAATACTGACATGCATTTGTTATTTCTTTTTAACAACGGGAGTGTAAAAGAACTTAACCCAGTTTGTATTTGTGTCTCACTAGACACATTTATTATTAAAATATTAATTTATTTCTGATATATTATAAGACGTTCGGTATTTAAATTTAAACCAATTATTTATGGCATTTTCATTGTACTGAAAATATTCCCCTTTTTCTATTCAAATTGTTAGTAAAATTTAAAATCTGTTATATTACTCTAAGAAATTTAATTGCTTAAGTCTTTCAGGGATGCTTTTTGTATAACTTTCTCTTAAAATTTAATAACAATGTTTGTATTTTATCCTTTTTTGTCATAAATGTTTGTGGTTTCTTGTCTGTACTGAAAATATTTCCTTTTTTCAATTCAGAATATTAGTAAAATTTAAAATCTTTGGCATTACTTTTAGATAAATAAAAGATATTATTTTAAGTTATTTAAAATAATATCTTTTATTTATTTCATGAAAAAACACGTTAAAAATCTCCAATATCAAATCAATTACTTTTAGGAAAATCAATAACATGTAATTGTTTCAGCGATGCCTTTAATGAAGCTTTGTCTTGAAACCTAGGATCTATGTGTTATGTTTAACACTTTTTTGTCATGATTTAGGGAAATATTAGGCATTTAATTCCAAAAGCATTACTTCTTCGAGTATACAATACAAAATGTATTAAGAAAATGTGTATTGTTTTGGAAAATATTGTTTATAATACTGCTTGCTTGCTTTATTTGCGCTTTTTATTGATGATATCTCTGAAATACTTCCTGGAGGGGTTATGTTTGCTGGAATTCTCATCAAAGTTCTTCTCTACGCTGATGGCTTGGTATTAATAGCTGACAATCCCTTTACTCTCCAACTCCAAATCAATCGTCTGGATGAATACTGCAAAACTTGGGATCTCCACATAAATGTCCAAAAAACTAAAATTATGATTTTTGAGAGTCGACATAGAAGGGTAAGGCTACCTGAAGAAACTTGGCGATTCAATAATGAACAGATTGACATAGTACGTGAATTCAAGTACCTTGGAGTTTTGTTAATATCGAACTTTAACTTTGACAAGCATGCAAAGGATAAAAGCAGAGAAGCTAAGCTGGCGTTAAATATTGTGTGGCCAAGGTTCTTTGCTAACCAAAACATTGACCATTCGACAAAATATCAAGTGTTTAGTGCGACAGTTAACACTTGCATGTGCTATGGAGTGCAAGCCTTTGGTGTTACGCCCTTCGAAGAATTTGAAGCTGTCCAAAGATTTTTCTTTAAACGAATATTTCGATTACCGAATTCAGCACCAACGCAGACTATTTAATAAAAGTGATGAGGAGAAGTGAAACCAGTCTTCATAAATCAATTCTGTTGAGACAACTGCAATTGAATCAGTATCCTTTTAGGGAGTGGAATCAGTTGGCTTTATCCCATGACCTTTCTCTGTCCTTAACAGAGGTCAACATTTCTGAATGGCGCAATATATTCGCAACAATTATTGCTAAGACCGATGAAAAGATATATGATCAGCACTTAACCAGAGCTTCGTCGTCAACCTCCAGGTTATACTACAGGAACCTTAACCATCAAATTCTAACTGAGGATAGGATAGCAAATTCTAACTGAGGATAGCTTTGACACCTATATACATAATGAAAAAAAAAAAAAAAAATTCTCTAAATGACAACCATAGAAGACATTAACATACTCTTTAAGAAGTGGGAAGAGCTCACGAAATATCAGCCAACGACGTCTGCACTACAAACGGTACCAATATACGTACCAACACCAAAAACAGCTGGACCGAAGGCCATAACAATAGAAGAGTATAGAAAAAGGCAAATTAAACAAATAACAAAAAAACCTAAAAAGCGAGGCGGAAGAAAAAGGCAGTTCCAGCAAAAGTGTGCTGATCTGCAAAGAACTATCAACGTTGCACAAGGTACCTTAAAAAAGGATTTATTAGAAAAACTTAAAGCCTTAAGAAACCATGGGTGGAAAACAATCGAAGGAAGAGATCATCAATAACAATGTGGCAGCAGCATCAACTGCAGCGAATACAACATCAGGCTCATTACTATCAGACAAGATAGGATACATTAATTGTTTTCTTTTGATAGTCATCATTTTATGTAAATTAAACGCATACTACATACAAAAATTATTTAAGAAAGCATGCGCTAAAAACATTAAATGTTTAAAAACTTTCAAATAAATATATAAAAATATATAAAAATTGTTTATATCTAAAAAAAAAAAATACAAATAAATAAAATTTCATGGAATTTAATACGTTAGAAAATTAGAAAACCCTAGACCACATTTTTAGGTACTGTGGTCACAAATTTCCGAATTTTGACGTGTTTATTTCAATCACAAATTTAAAAATAAATGTTGTAAGTTTCGTAAGAAAAATAAAGTTTGACTGAGTCATGTTTCAAAAAAAATTTTTAAGCTAACTTTGACACTTCATATTAAAAAAAAATGTACTACACTACCTATATTATATTTACCTACCTACTACCTATTATAATATTTTTCATTTCATGTTTTAAAAAATTCGATGAGCAATTCTTTTCGGTATTCCAGTGGATCGAAAGGTACCCAATTGTAGGGCGTCACCCATGACCACCGGGTGTTCATCTATGCACACCTATCATACTCGCAAGGACGATTGCCTATAGAACTCGTTGGCGGCGCTGCAGACTGGAGACCCCAAGGACATAACGACGCGCCTGATCAGTGCGCTTGAAAGATCCACTGGTATACCGAAAAGCATTGCTAATCGAATTTTAAATCAAAACAACTACCACCTGTGACCCGTACCATATGCAACGTGTATACGAAGTTTGCTCCCTCGTAACTATACGCTCCCAGAGTTGATAATTGCTGAACAATGTTGGCAAACATTTATGAAGTTTTTAGTACCTATTACTAGATAATAACTACTATAATTTCCACAACACTATTCGAGTCCAGGGTAACAAAAGCGAACGATTGTGAGAAGTTGCGAGTAAAACAAGAAACGTAGCGTACCGAACGTAGATCGTAGCGTACCATGTTACGTAATGTAGATCTGTCTTACTCTCATTTATGGCAAACAGTGTCTGATTCTAGTGCCTCTGTTTATGTTACGTACACCTTGGTAAAATCGATTTTTCAGTACAAAAAGCATTATTCTCGTAAAAGTGATTGAAGTGAACTGAGGTCCTTTTTGCAAATAAAAAATGAAAAATATTTTTTTCGAATGAATAAGTAGCAAGTGTTGTACCATTTTGAAATTCTGATGAAACGCGCCAATTTTCTAAAAAAACTGGCCAAGGTAGTGTAGTACATTTTTTTTTTAAATATGAAGTGTCAAAGTTAGCTTAAAAATTTTTTTTGAAACATGACTCAGTCAAACTTTATTTTTCTTACGAAACTTACAACATTTATTTTTAAATTTGTGATTGCAATCAATAGCATGGTTATTTAGGATTACGTAAAAAAATAAACACGTCAAAATTCGGAAATTTTAACCACAGTACCTAAAAATGTGGTCTAGGGTATCGATTTTCACTATTTTTCTAAATATTGCTATTATTACTTAACCAGGCGAGATGGATTTTCTTTCTTATTTATTCCAGAACAGGTAAAACCTACCCTATCACCCGTTACCCGCTTGACTTTGAGTTACGGGACACCCTGTATATCTGTAAAGCAAATGCTATGTAGAC